>APFE030738071.1:66214-80824 GCA_000404065.3 Pinus taeda | reverse complement strand
TGAGAAGCTTCTTAGGAGCAGCACAATATTGGAGGAAGTTCATTTCAAATTTTTCCTCAATTGCAGCTCCCTTACATGCTTTGACGGGATTGAAAAAGGTGTTTCAGTGGGGAGGCAAACAGCAGAAAGCCTTCAACATCTTGAAAGAAAAAATTAGTACAACACCTGTACTAGCACTTCCAGATCTACAAAGGCCATTTGAGATCCAAACTAATGCTAGTGACTATGCCATGGGAGCAGTGTTGACACAACACGGTAAACCCATATGTTATCATTCTGAGACTTTTAATTCTGCAGTAGTTAATTATCCTACCTATGATAAAGAATTGTATGCCTTAGTTCAGAGTGTGAAAAAGTGGAAACATTACTTAACGGGCAAAGAGACAGTAATACACACTGATCATCAGCCACTTCAATATCTACACTCCCAAACTAAGTCGCAACAATCAACACATTACAGATGGATGGGTTTTCTACAACAGTTTCATTTAGTCATCATATATAAAAAGGGCATACATAACAAAGTTGCTAATATGTTATCTAGACCCATTATAAATGCATCTACCATACTTAAGCATAATTATGTGCTGCATGAAAGCTACATAGAACAGTATCCTCAGGACATGGACTTTAAAGATGTATATGCAACTTTGAGTCAAGGCAAAAGAGTAGAAGAATTGGACTATCATGTGAAGGACTGACTCTTATATCATTGTGGGAAACTCTGCATTCCACAAACTGAGAGAGTAAAGATAATTAGGGAAGCACACACTTCTCTGGTATTAGGTCATTTTGGAGTAAGTAAACAGTTGAATAACTGCAAAGGTTCTGCTATTGGCCGAAAATGAATGAGTTAGTCTCTAGATATGTAAAGTTGTGTGCTATATGTGCTAAAAGCAAGCCCAACAACAGAAAACTAGGCTTAGACACTCCCTTGCCAGTTCCTTCTCACCCTTGGGAAATCATTTCCATGGATTTCATGGGAGGACTGCCTAAATCTAGGAAAGGTCATGACTATCTATATGTTGTTGTGGATAGGTTCAACAAAATGTGTATTTTGATACCCTATAGTAAACAGATTACAGCTGAACAAACTGCAAAATTGTTCTTTGAACATGTGTGGGTTCATTTTGGATTACCCACTTCTATTATATCTGATCGAGACACCTGATTTGTGGGAAACTTTTGGTCAAGTCTGTGGGAACTAATAGACACCAAATTAAAGAAAAGCACAACTTTTCATCCACAAACAGATGGCTAGATAGAAGTAGTTAACATGACAGTGATTCAGTTACTGAGAGGATATTACAGCAAACATCCTAAGCTTTGGGATGAGCATTTGTGTTATGTGTAGCATGCTTACAATAGAGCTAAACACTCTTCTACACAGAGATCTCCTTTTGAGACCTGCTTTGGTTTCATACCAAGGTCTCCCTTGGATTTTGTCTTTGGTAAAGATACCATGGTTGATGGATACAGTGATGTGGACAAGGCAACTAGGTTCATTGAACAGATCCAGGAGATCCATCAGGCAGTACAGGAACAGTTAGAAAAGAGCCAGGCCAAGTACAAGGCTAGGGATGATAAGCATCATATGGAGCATAGTTTTCAAGTTGGAGACCAAGTCTGGCTGTACATCAGCAAGGACAGGATGCAAGGTGAAGGTAAAAATATAAAACCTATCAGGTACAAACCCTTCAAGATACTTGAGAGGATTGGTGAAAATGCTTTCCGCCTTGATCTGCTAGCTTACATGCACATCTACTCAGTCGTGAACGCAGATTGTTTGAGGTTGTTTGAACCTTCAATGATTCAGGACCCTGAAGAGCAGAGTCAATTACCTTTTGTTGATGACTTGCTACCTGAATACCTGAATGAGTTGCACGAAGACACAGTGTTGGACAAGAAGGTAAGGACGACTCGTAGTGGATAGGTGGAATACCTTAGAATTGGGCTTAAAGGTTCGAAACCGAGCAGTGCAAAGTGGATTGAGATTGGACAAGAGAGACAACAGTTTCCTCACTTAGTCGATGCTTGAAGAAAACCAACTTTTGGTGGTCCAAAAGCTTTTCAGTTGGGAGGTCATGATCCGAATCGGATCCATAAACGACTGTCATAGAACCGTGACTAAAACAGGTCAAACAAATCCTTGAAGAATCCAAAAAACAGCGGAAAACACCCTGAACCAGTGGCCATGGCAGCCGGCGTGGAACGAAAGCGCGCTGACCGAGGCCCATGGAGACTGTGTAAGAGGTCAAAATAGCCCCTGGGAGGCCCGCATCAGGAAAAGGAGCTAGCTTTCGTTGCACATTAGCGCGCAAAGCTAGGCGAAAATGGCTAAAATGGAAAGCCTCCAGCACCCCGTCACATGGAGGAATCGAAGGACCGCGGGCGGAAAAAGGAAAAGGCGCTAAAGGAAAAAGAGGGGACCCACACCGAAAACCGGCGGTTTCCCCAGGATGCCCTTGAACGGTAAATGGCTTTGGAGAAAGCGGAGCGATCACAATCAACGATCGACGCGTGGCAGCGGAGGAGACAGAAAAACCGTCGCGATCGCGTGTTATCGGTCGAGCAAGTCAACCGCGCCCGATGTGCAAATGACGTTGGATCTGGAGGATCCCAGATTGGAATGCTGAGATTTCACTCAATAGACAGAGCGGAATTATCAGGGGATTAAGCCGCGATTTAAGAGGATTTGGAATCCGTTGACTGCCACGGTGGAGAAAGCAACGAATCGACAAGCAGGCTGGCACAGTTCCGATGGAGACACGTGGCTACTTCTTGACAATTATGCTGACACCGAACATGGAATTCCAAGCACACGAGCGACAAGCGAATCGACGCAAGAAGGAGAGGAAACGAATAGACACGGAGGTTGAATGGCTAAAGCCATGAGCAGAGACATTGAATGGGAGAGGAGAAGAGAGATTCAGATCGAAGAGTCCAAGCGACCAAGAGAGATAGTGAACAGTGAACCCTGAGAGGAGGATTGAGCACAGAGAGCAGTAAAGCCAAGCAGAGGAGACAGAGGGCCGAGCTGACCACAAGCAGCATCGAGCACCAAAGAGCTTGAAGAATCAAGCCTTCCCATAGAGGAATCTGTCTGGATTGAGCATCACAGTTGGCTCTTTATACTGTAGACCAAAAGTCACAGAGCTGGTAGGAAGAAAAGAGTCTGTGAACTCTGAGTGGCTTGGGGAATCCAAGAACCACCCTGCCAAGAAAAATCTGCTGTCAAGAGAACTCATATGGAGTCCCTGCATTGTAAATTCTTTGTTGTAAGACACAATAAAACAAGGCCACCACTGAAGCTGGATGGGAGACGTAGCCCTGGAGAATAGGGTGAACTCCTTATTAACATCCGTTTGTGTCTTTGTGTTGCTTACTGTATTTCTCTGCTATCTTTCCATGTAAAATGTCTATGTATTGGAAATCTGATCGATCCGTTGTTTCAATTACACAGAACACACACCAGCACATGAGTTTGCAATACCTTTGTTTAATAAATCTTCAACTGAGGTCACTCATAGGGTGATTATCAGATCACCGCTATGTCGCATAGAGGCAAGTAAGATAACTCTGTCAGTAGCAAGGGTGTGACTGATGCAGTGAGTCAAGGAATGAGTATGAGAGGTTCCAACACTTCAAAGGGGGAGGAAGGTGAAAGTGAGTTCTAGGTTGAAAGGGATCAATCCAAACTCAACTAGGAACACGCCACAAAGGACATGCACAACTTTTGACAGAGTAGTCGACACGGATGCGGCAGTCCCAACATACAAGTTAAGATAACACGAACAACATTCATGGATCAGTTTGAGACGAGTGTGATGGTTGATATAACAAGGTTCAGAGAAAGGTCTATCTAGTGTCCGGCAGAGAAGTCGACATGGACGGTGACAACATTAACAACATATGCAACACATTAACAACAAGATTCATATAATTGCATGTGAATCAGTTCATACACAAGTACGTAAGTTAAACAACATATATCATTAGGGCAACCGGAGCAATCCAACTACAATAACAACATATGCATGAAAATGCGTTGGCTTTTATTATATAAAGAAGTGTAAGTCACAATCATATAATACACCATGTAAACCTGCTAGCCCTATCACTTGCTCCTCCAAAGAGATGTACTAGCTCCGTGCATTGGAGAAGCCAAGGCGCGTTACAATATTTTCCAAGCCTTCTTCAAGATAGTCTTAGTAGAAGCTTGGCTAACCAAAAGCCCATATAATGAGTTATGAGGGACTATTTATAGCAAAGGGTGGGGTGACCCTTGACATTCCCCTTTGTGACAGTTCAACTACCCTCATGACCCTTCACCTACTCTATGATTGTTACATCCAACTGTTGACACTCGACTTACACTTGACATGACTCAACATTACAATGCACATGTACTCATGTGAGACAACATGGTTTGAGAAAGACTTGCAAGGCATCACTGACACTCAGTCTGTTGTGGTGAGACCAATTCTTTGACACACTTGTGATGGTGAAGTTGGTGAGCTGATCCCAAGCTTGGTCGTCCGTGATGGTGTGCTTGCACCTCATGGTGACATCTTGCTGAAGCGAACTCTTGCCGTTGTTGCGATCGGTGCATTGGTTCAGCCCCTTCATCCAACTCGTCTATTAACATGCCACTGGTCTTCTTGGGTACGGTTGAACCAGAAACACATTGATGCATAGTGTCTGTGCTGATCTTCAAGTGTGTGTTGGTGGTCATGTGCATCAACTCGCTGAAGTGCATGTTCAGCCCCAGTTGGACTTTTTTCTTGTCTTCGCCTTAGTGAGTGTGTTGAATGGGTTGGATTGCATGTGTGCGCTCAATAACATGCATGATGTTGGATCCTTTGCATGCGATCAACAACACCGCTCACCATGTTTTCTCTATGTCTGCTGCTAGGATGGTCTTAACTTGTATTGGCACAGTTTCATCCGTGAGTGCATGTTGCGCCCACTACTGTTCTTGTTCCTGCTGCAACTCATTGGATAGTTTGTGCAGCTTCATGTTCTTCCTGAGTTACTGCTTCAGCACATGCAACTCCTTCTTTGTTCCATCTTTTGCCTTCGCACGATCTTCATGTCACACAGTCACTTCATAGTCTGAGTCTCCAAAGTTGCTTTCATTATCAGTGGATATGCTTGATCTTGCAACTTTGCTCCACCTTTATGTTGTCAATAACCTTCCTCTTGCATCCTTCGCTGCATTTGCCAAGTTTGCTGCATTCAATATGCTACCTTTAGCTATTGTTCATGATGTTGCTCACTGTGATGCTGCTGCTTGATGTCCTTGTCCATGAACAACTTGATGTCTCGTGAGTAGGTAAGCCCATGGACACTTGATCGAATACTTCCCCAAGCGTGCTCTGAACGGTGTCTTCATCTCTGCTCTCTTGGAAACCATTGTACTTGTACTACTGAGAGGCAGATGAACACCTGTGATACTTGGAGACATGGCAACACTCATAGCAAGAAATATGTCAGTCGAAAACCAAAATGAACATGAGAACTGACCTGCAACATACCTGGGTGAATGATCGTGACGGTTGCGCAATTTTGGTTGGGAGGTTAGGAGACCGACTGCCAAGAGTAAACAAGGCACAATTCGGGCTGCTGGGAGACTGACTTATTGCTGGAACTGCAAAATGTGCAATCCAGTTGGGCAATTGGCTGCTGGGATTGAGGAATGCGTGATTCCAATTGGGAAAGATTGTTGGCTCAAGGACAAATTTGCGCAAATTTGTGGGCCAAGCAGCCACTGACCTCCAGAAATGTACAATTCAGTCCAAGAGGTCAGTTCTAGGCCAGAATGTGCAAATCTAGAGAGGAAGGTGAGCCTTCCTTCTCCAGATTGTGCAATGCAACCTTAGTGAAGGCAGAGACCGGGCCAAGGTTGGCCCAACTTGCTGACGGGCAACTGAAAGTAAGTAAGTAGATGAAATTCATGGCAAAATTGTGATAACATAAGTGATAAACAGTGCATGCAAAACATGAATGGAGGATTGAGCAAACATATCAACATGCATATGGATGAGGTCGTTCGTTGATTGGGCGAACATCCATGCAAAACAGTTTCATGCATGTGAAAATAGTGAGATAGCAATGAAAATTGAAACAAAGCTAGGACAAGCTATAATGTATGTAAACGATAGTAGATGCTCAAAGAAATCAAGCAAACAACACTCACATAAGCGAATTCACAAAAAGCGACAGAAATGCAGCACAAGGCATGGGAAGCGAGCTTACCACAAAACAACTGAGCTGAATGTGCCAACTGCTCCTAGATGTGTTGTGGGATGTTAGAGCTACAAGGTTGATGTGAGGAATGAGCTCTGCAGCGTCCGGTTGATGAGTTTTGAAAACATCGAGGTTATGACGCTCATGCCACAAATCTAGGAGGAAGCGACACTTGGAGGGAGGTTTCAAAATTACTCCTTGCATGTAACCTCCAATTGATAAACATAAATCACTGAAACAAAGGATGCCTTTACATGCTACCTTGGGAGAAGTAGCCTATGCATGCAAGTCTCTATTGCTCAGTCTCGGAGGGAACCGGTCAACTCAGCTGCACATGCAAGCGACTGCTCGACTGCTGGAGAAAAATGCGCATTTCTAACTGTAAGCTAGTCTAACTGCCCAATGGAATTGTGCAATTTATGGGCCCAGCAACTAACCGCTGCCCAGATTTGCACAAAATACTAGGCTGAACTGCTTGTTGATGGGAAAAATTGTGCAATGCCTGCTGGGAGGGTTGGCTAGCAAGATTGCGCAATCTTGGAGCCCAGCAGGCTGTCAGAGGAAATTGCGCAATTCCTAGAGGGAATAGTTTGTTGCCCTCCAGAAATGCGCAAATTGAAGTTGCTCAACCTGCAACTGGACCAAGTCCGGGTGAGCAGTCTGTGAAGGGAAAAGATCAAACTGTGATTGAGAGGCTGCCTTTGAGCAAGAAATACATTGAAGCTTGAGGACTTGACGAAGCAAGGCAAGCTGCTATGAAGGTTGGTAGGGAGGCTCCAAAATAGGCTAAGGAAAAATTTTGGAGGGTGTTGTAGCCGCTACAACACTTGGCAACACACTGGTAGAACTCTAGCTCTCTTCATAGACCTTGTTCATGAAAAACAAGTCTAACACCTCCGGAAGTATTGTTCAGTTCTTAGTTCATCTTGGTTCCACACTAACTTGATTGTAAGATGTAGCATCTGCCAAGCCCTTGGTCGATTGACACACATTCCAAGCCAAGGCAACATAGTTGTTTCGCTTGGGGTTGAGGGGTATATAGGTGGACAAGCAGTATAGTCGTCAGAGTCTTAGTTTCATCTTTGTTGTTGCTCCATTGCCAGCAGGCCTGGACAATACCCCGGTGGAGTCACATAGGAACATGAGCATGGTTCCGCTGCCAGCGAGCCTGGTCAGTACCCCAATGGAGTTACTTGCATCACCTCCTTGCATAGGAAGCGTTTCTCTTCTTTCGCCTTATTCATTTTTCATTTTGATTTTTTTTTATTGTGCATAGCACTTATTCATTTCAGAGGCAGAAGAGGGATCCTGACTTATTGAGAGCAGAGGAGGTTGTTCCAGCAGAGAAGTAGTTTATTATATCTCTAACATGCATGTTAAGGTTTCCTCCCTCATCTTACTCGCTTGACTAAGCTGACAAGGGTTAACCCAAAAACAATCGACTAGAGAAGGCGACTGTTGAAATATGGCAACAAGAATATTCCAATTTAATTTGTCCTTGAGTTAAATTGTGAATTTAAATCAAATTTAGTGTTAACAACTACTTGGAAATAATTAATTAAATTATTTTAAATTAATTAGTTGGAGAATTCAAGTTAGAAGTCTTTCTGAATTCATGCAAGAGTTATCCCTTAAATTAAGGAGATAAGATTGAGTTATATTTGAGTTGTAATTAGTTAACTCAGTTTACTAAGTTAAGTCCAGTTAAATTAGTTCCAAACTGTTTGAGGATCTAATAGCGAGTTAACTGTCAGTTGATGCATTAATGCACTCAACTAGTGCTACTCCAGTTAACTGAAGATTCCCTCATCAGAAACTCATGCATGTCTATTCTGAGAAAGACCCAGTCTGGATTAATGTTCAAGGACAGTGTACTATTAGTTGCATGTGTTTTCTCATGGAGAAAACTCATGCATGCAGTCAAGGGTTCATCCTTGAGGATTGCGTAGTTTTGAAGGTTTATTTTTCCACTTGGTAATAGGCTAATCATCCACAAGGAACAGCTCAAGGAAATAGGAGCTTACAGGGCAGAGAGGAAGGCTGGAGAGAAGCCAATATTGCCTATGAGCATCTGTGAGGATTATATTGAGAGCTGACTAGCTATGAGAGCTAAGGCTTTGTATAATTCCTATATATTTCCACCATGTATGATAATACAACAATGTGGGGTTTTTGAGTTGAGGCTTTCCCCAAAGTATTTTCATGTGTATTGTGCCATTGATTCTTCTTCTTCTGGTTATATTGTTCAACTCGATATTTAAGCTTCCACAAATTGATAGTAGAATTAGGTTATAGTATTCTGCTTTGATTTATATTGCATTATCAGGTTAACCTATCACAGATTTTCTACATGGTATCAGAGCTGTGAACAATATACTGAGAAGAGAATTCAAAGTTTGAAGTTCGGGGTTGCAGGTGCAAATCGAATTCATATCATACTTCAAGGTTGGCCAATGTCGTTCTATGGCTTGAAACTCAAGTATGCCTTGGAAGGTAGCTCGAATTACATATCATGGAAAGTTAGAATGGAGGTTGTATTAGAAGACAATGGCTTGAAAGAATTCATTGATCAAGAAATCCAAAGCCAGCTTCAACTAATGCACAAGAGTTGGTTGAGTGGAAGAAGTGTGTGGCGAAGGCGAGACAGATCATCCTTGAGGGAGTTCGAGACCATATTGTCTCGAGTCTCCGTGGGATGGATACTCCATTTTCAATGTGGAAGACATTGAAGGACCTCTACCAGGACAGTAGCAACCAGAGGAAATTGGTGCTCAAGGACAAGCTTCGAAGAATCAAGATGGAGAAGGGCGATACTATTTCCACATATCTGAACAAGCTCACCACCTGCAGATATGAGCTTGGCAGTGTGGGAATAACTACTACTGATGATGATATGGTGAGCCTCGCTCTCCTTGGCCTTCCAAAGAGTTGGAATAGCTACCAGGACTCTGTGAATGGAAGAGAGAAACTGTCGGATTGGGAACGACTATGGTCAGATCTTATGTAGGAGGAGATCAGGAGGAGAACACGAGATGGTTCTTCATCCAAGAATGATGATGAAGAAAATCTAGCCTTAGCAAGTAAGGCAAGGAAAGAGAAGGGGAAGGCTTCCCATTTCAAATCGAATTCTTCTCATGTAGGGAAGAAGGGTGACATGTCTAAAGTAAAATGCTTTAATTGTCACAAGATGGGACATTATGCGACTAATTTCCCATCCAAGAAGTCCAAGAAGGGATCCTTAGAAGGATTGGAAGGTGAGGCATTAACCTCTCTGTTCGAAATGGACTTTACCCTCATCGGATGCATGGTATCATCAATGATGGGTTGTGTCTGGTATCTTGAAAGTGGAGCCTCATTCCACATGACCGGTGACAAAAATTTATTTAGTGCCTTGAAGGAGAAAAACCTCAAGATGCACATAGAGATGGGTGACGATGGAAGGTATAATGTTTCAAGAGTGGGCACAGTTGATTTTCATAGGGAGCATGGAGCTCCTCTCACCTTGACAGATGTGATGTATGTGCCTAGACTGAAGAAGAACTTGGTATCAGCCACGATGTTGGAGGACAAAGGCTACGATGTTGTCTTCAGTAAAGGAAAGGAATTCCTAAGACACATAGCCACGGGTCAGACCAAGAGGATAGGGATTCGGGTGAAGAATCTCTATAAACTAGAGGTAGATGATTGTGCGACATTGAGTACGAAAGTAGAATTGGTGCAAATCCAAGACATTGGTGAGTTGTGGCACAGGCAGTTGGGCCATTTGCATCATGTGGCTTTGAAGATAATGCAGTAGATATCTACATGACTTCCCAAAGGTAAACTTGAGCAAGTTGACACATGAAAAGGTTGTACCTTGGGAAAGTACACCAAGTCTTCCTTTCATGATCAAAACAGTCGAGCAGAGGCTATTTTAGAGCGAGTTCATACTGATTTGTGTGGACCATTCTCAACGTCATCTACAACAAAGCAAAGGTATTATGTTATTTTCATTGAGGACTATTCTCGTAAATGCTGGATTTATTTCATGCAGAAGAAGGACCAAACTTTCACAAAGTTTTGTGAGTTCAAAGCTTTGGTCGAGAAAGAGTCAGGGAAGAAGATCAAGGTGTTGAGAAGCGAAAATGGTGGAGAATGTCTCTCAACAGTTTAAGGACTTCTGTGTAGTGAAAGGAATTAAACGAGAGTTGATGGCACCTCATACCCCACAACAGAATGGGGTGGCCAAGAGGAAGAACATAACTATTGTAGGGGCAACATGGGCAGTGCTGCATGACCAAGGCCTACCACTTCACTTGTGGATTGAGGCATGCAACACAATGGTCTATTTGCAGAATAGAAGTCCGCATCGCATACTTGGGATGAAGACACCAAAGGAAGCTTTCTCTGGTAAGAGACTAGATGTGGGTCACTTCAGGATCTTTGGCTCATTGATATATTGCCATGTGACAAAGGATGCACAGAAGAAGCTTGAGCCGACAACAGAGTTGGAGATATTTGTGGGGTACACTAATACACCTCACAACTATCGGGTATACTTGCCTACTAATCAGAGGATAGTGGTTCGCAAAGATCTCAAGTTTGATGAGCAGAAGGCCATGCGAGTTTACCTTGAGAGGGAGCTCCAACTACAGGCTGTGGAGGAACTGTTGGTTCCTAAGGAGGGGGAGCCTCAGACTGATGCGGAGCAGCCACATGCAGAGGTTCCAGGAGTGGGGACATCCACTCAAGCAGATTCTTCTAGAGATGGATGGAAGCGCACAAGAGAAGTTGACAGATTGTTGGAGGATGTGAGAGAGAATGTGGGAGCACCATCTTCTTAGCGGAGACAGAGGAGGTCACTTGAGAGGTACACTGGATACATGGCCCTTGTTGGGGAATGTGTTGAGACAGATCCATCTTCCTTTGAGGAAGTAGTGCATCATCCGATTTGGGTTGATGCTATGGTGGAGGAGTATGACTCCATAGTTTGCAACAGTGTTTGGGACGTGGTTCCGAGACCAGACGCGGTTCCCGTTGGCTTTACAAGGTAAAGCAAGTTGTTGATGGTAGTGTGGAGAAGCATAAGACAAGATTTGTTTCCTGTGGCTTTTCATAGGTCGACGAGGATAATGTTGCTACAGTATATTTCAACAGAGGAGCAAGATGCTGACATTTTGACAAAGGCATTGTCAAAGTGTAAATTCGTGTTCCATAGAGACAGGATCGGGGTGGCGGATAATCCCTTTCTTGTTAAGAGGGAGTGTTGAAATATGGCAACAAGAATATTCCAATTTAATTTGTCCTTGAATTAAATTGTGAATTAAAATCAAATTTAGTCTTAACAGCTACTTGGAAATAATTTATTAATTTATTTTAAATTAATTAGTTGGAGAAATTCAAATTAGAAGTCTTTCTGAAGTCATGCAAGAGTTATCCCTTAAATTAAGGAGATAAGATTGAGTTATATTTGAGTTGTAATTAGTTAACTCATTTTACTAATTTAAGTCCAGTTAAATTATTTCCAAACTGTTTGAGGAACTAATAGTGAGTTAACAATCAGTTGATGCATTAATGCACTCAACTAGTGCTACTCCAGTTAACTGAAGATTCCCTCATCAGACTCATGCATGTCTATTCTGAGAAAGACCCAGTTGAGATTAATGTTCAAGGACAATGTACTATCAATTGCATGTGTTTTCTCATGGATAAAACTCATGCATGCAGTCAAGGATTCATCCTTGAGGATTGCGTAGTTTTGAAGGCTTGTTTTTCCGCTTGGTAATAGGCTAATCATCCACAAGGAACAACACAAGGAAATAGGATCTTGGAGGGTAGAGAGGAAAGCTGGAGAGAAGCCAAGATTGCTTGTGAGCATCTTTGAGGATTGTACTGAGAGCTGGCTAGCTGTGAGAGCTAAGGCTTTGTATAATTCCTATATATTTCCACCATGTATGATAATACAACAGTGTGGGGTTTTTTAGCTGAGGCTTTCACCAAAGTATTTTCATGTGTATTGTGCCATTGATCCTTCTTCTTCTGGTTATATTGTTCAGCTCAATTTTTAAACTTTCGCAAATTGATAGTAGAAGGAGGCTATAGTATTTTGCTTTGATTTATATTGCATTATCGGGTTAACCTATCACAAATTTTCTAGAGTGACACTAGTTAGCGTGCAAGCGTTGTGCTTACACCAAGGTTCACTTCGAAGAGTACGTATTTTCCTTCAACGTATCATGGACTAAGAGTAACAAGTTCATCATACAAAGGCAAGATGACAGATAACCAAGTAGCGATAGTTGTACAAACCCTCTTGTACTTTACCCATCTCATTTCATAAGTCACACATGCTTTCATGCAAACTAACCTATGAATGAAACAAGTGAACGAACTAAAAATCAACAGAGCAAAGTAAGCGCAGAAGTGAAAATGAAAGAGAAACAAGTAAAAAAACAAGCAAGCAAACAAACAAGCAAACAAATCATGTAAGCAAACAAACATGCAAGCAAACAACTAAAAGAAAACACTACTCCTACTCCTACAATAACGGTGCATGGGCATGATCACGTGAAGTGATACTTCTAATGCAGCCACCAATGCATTGGTAGACCCATGTGGGTAAAACCTTGGTCCGCGAGTAACCCAGTTGTGCAGACCAGCATACAAGAAAGATATGACAATGAAGAAAGCCACACTTCGTGTTTCAAACTGCCCACGGGACATAAGTGAGTGCATGTGCATGACGGATAGTTCGTGGACTTATCATGGTGTTGTGTGACACTACGTGCAACTTTGAAGTAAAAGCACACTCTTGATTGAGACATGCAAGCAAATGAAAGAAATAAAGATAACTTGTGTCACGCACGAGTGCTTGCAATGTAAGACCCCTCCAATGCATGAGAAATGGAACCATGCAGTTCAAGTGGAGGAAGTGTGGTCTATGTGTGAGATGGATCTTTAATGCATAGAGATGAGTGATGAGGAGCCTTGGGTGATTGCACAGTTTCATGATCGGAAGTGAGACTAACCCCAAGAGAGCGAGGACCAGACATGACCATCAGCTCGGGCTGAAGTGCCTTGACAGTCGTGGGTGTCTCAACTTCATCATCAGGTAGATCATCATAAACCAGTGGCTTCTAAAGATCAATTGCGATAGATTCATGAACATGATAAAAAATGGAAGCAAATGAATCACGACCGCCATGATCGGAAAAATCAATGAATTCTTCGGCATCCTCATGATCAGATGAATCAAACAGAGGGGTAGATGAAAAGCGAATGAACTCATCCTTTGTGTTTCCAGAAAAGACAGATGAAGGATCAAGCGATCTTCAATGAATAACTTATCTTCTCCATTGTCGAATGATGGACTAGCATCTGGTGAGTCCTACAAGTGATCAACAATGGGTGCATCTATAGATGAAGACACACATACAAAAACATGGATGACAAGTTTACCAAAGAAGATAGGAAGGAATGGAGGGGGCTCGAACGGAACGGAGTCATCCTTCACTGAGTACTGATGTTCAAGCTCCCATTCATACTCTTCATGAATACCAACGCATGTTGGTTGTGCAACACGAACTCCATCAGTGGGTTGTTCCTTGTTCACAACAAGTGAAGAGTTCGGAATGGACGAACACAAGACAACATCTGATCCAGGTGGATGTTGGTGGCCACCCACCGATCCCATTTGGACCCCCGCAATTGTCTCTTCAAGTTTTTCAGTTTCTGTAATTGTAGCAAAATTTACTATTTTTAGCAGTTTTTTCGGGTCTTGAACTTCCGGAGCCGTTTTGAGGCCCTAAACGACATTTTTTGGGAAATCTGGGGACAACATGGGTCCATGGACTGATGTTGCCCTTCCCAAAGTGGTAGTTCTCAGATAGATCTTTCTAACAAGCTATCATACGCGTCAAATGGAGATTGTATGCCAAAGTTACGACCTCGGGAAATTGATGTACCAATTGACCCAAAACGGGGCCCATAATTTGGCGTTTCATCTTCTAGGGTTAGGTTTTTGGAATGTGAAGGGTTTTCCATTGTTTCTTAACAATAAATAGGCCTTCGAGCCTCATTGTAACACAGTTCGGAACAGTTCAGGGGCATGTAGTCACCACATCTCTTCTCAGAGATAAGCTACCATCGCCCTAGCTGGTTTATTTCCATTCCGGTTGTAAGCATATTTCAGTATTTTCCATTAATGAAATGAAGTATTATTTCCGCTGCATCTTTGTGTATATGGTTATCTCTGTATTTTATTGCGTTCCTGTTTAAATATGGATCAGTGGTATCCGAGCGGTCTGCTTTTCTCTGTTTTTCTTTGCATGTCCCCAACGAGGTCGAGATATAAGGAGTTAGGGCTTGAACTGGTCGAACCTT
>APFE030738071.1:41387-66169 GCA_000404065.3 Pinus taeda | reverse complement strand
CTCGCAAATCCCGACGGCCTCCCATGGTGGATGAGAAGAAAGACGAGGGGGCAGGAGATCCTATCAAAATCTTGCTCGAAGAAGCACTCGAGCGGCAAAGGAACGCGATGATGGATAGCTTTGCGCGGATCCTTCAGCGGCTACCTAGAGGTGACGCATCGGCTTCCAGCAGCGACTCTGGAAACGCCACGCTCTTTAAGGTACAAGTTAATTTCGAAATCCCCATCTTCGAGGGTAAAATAGACGCAGATGCCGTAGATAAATGGTTAAATCTGCTAGATGGGTATTTCTCTGTTCATGAATTTTCAAGTCGGGAAAGATTGTTTTCGCTCTTCTCAAAGCAGCCCCCCACGTCAAGGACTGGTGGGAAACCTACTGCGAGCAGAAGGATGAAAGTACAGGCTCGTTATTTTCAGCTGCACCCACTTGGAATGAATTCCGGGATGCCATCAAGGAGTAGTACTACCCTGTCAAAAGCTATGAGGACAAATACATCAAATGGACCACGCTGCGGCAAGGACGGGACCAAGATGTGCCTGAGTTCACAAACATTTTTCACACCCTTTGCACACAGTTGGGTATCAAACATTCTGAGCTGCATCTGGTACTAAAATACCGCGGCTGCCTGCATAGATACATCCAGGAAGAGATGGAGTTTTTGGACATCTCCTCACTCGGCACAGCATACCGATATGCTGTCAAAATCGAGAAAAATTTCAAACAGAAGAAGCGAGACTTTGGATCTACAAATCCGAAGCCCAAAGGACAAAGCCAAGGGGGGTAACCCAAGACAACCCGTCGAAGCAGCAAGAAAAGAAAAACACCACAAAACCAAAGAAGGACACAGGAAAGTGGTGTGAGTTCCACAAGAGTCCCACTCATAACACAAGTGAGTGTCAGACCAAGCAGTCGTTGGTGGCGAGTTGAAGGCTTCCGAATCAAATGCATGTTCTGACCCTGAGCTAGAACCTGACAAGGGGAATGGCAAAGGGAAGCAGATCATTGATGCGGATCCCAGTGCCACTGTTTGCACTGCCAAGATCCAGAAGAATGAGCCTGAAGAGCCAGAGGATGGGGAATGCCTTTTCCACTCACAGATGTGGGTGAAGGGTTCACCGCTGCAATTCATTGTCGACAGTGGCAGCCAAAAGAACCGTATTTCAGTAGAGGTCGTGAATCTTGGGCCTACCGACTACACCACACCCGCAGCCGTACAGTATCGGGTGGCTTCATGAAGGACGAGATCTCAAAGTTCGCCAGTAGTGCCGCCTTCCCTACAGCATCAAATCATTCACAGACGAGGTATTGTGTGATGTTACACCTCTGGATGTTTGTGATGTATTATTAGGCCAACCATACTTGTGGAGGCGACATGCTGTGTATGAGTCAAGGCCTCGTGCTGTCATTATTTCTTTGAATAATTCATCATACAGGATACCGGAGGTAGCCCCACGTACCGCCACTTCTTTGATCACTGCTAAGAAAGGCAGCAAGCTCATCTCCCAAACCGGGAAATTCATCTGTATGGTTCACTCCCAAAGTAAGGGGAAGATCGTTGCTACATCCATGACCCCCGCAAAGGGTTCCTCCACGCAGCAGAGGGATACGGTCATGACAGAACACAGGAACAACTTCTCCTCACCCACAGGGGTACCACATAAGCTTCAGGTGGGCGACAAAGTTTGTTTACATCTGCAGAAAGAACGCCTTACCAGAACCCATCAGAAGCTCAGACCACTCCGACAAGGTCCTTACACCAGTACCAAGGCTATGGGCAACAATGCTTTGAAGCACAACATTTCTCCATTCCTTCGCTTTCACCGAGTGTTCAATGTGGACCATTATCGACCATGCTTCCCACCATTTTTGGTCACATCAGAGATTGCAGAACAACTCACCAAGGACCTAGCTCAGCAGAAGCTTCCTCATCTCAGGGAGGAACTCAACGCAATGGGGATCATTGCTTCCTAAGGGGGGAGGAATGATCCAGGTGGATGTTGGTGGCCACCCACCGATCCCATTTGGATCCCCACAACTGTCTCTTTCAGTTTTTCACTTTCCGTAATTGTAGCAAAATTTACTATTTTTAGCAGTTTTTTCGGGTCTTGAACTTCTGGAGCCGTTTTGAGGCCCTAAACGACATTTTATGGGAAATCTGGGGACAACATGGGTATGGACCAATGTTGCCCTTCTCAAAGTGGTAGTTCTCAGATAGATCTTTCTAACGAGCTATCATATGCGTCAAACAGAGATTGTATGCCAAAGTTACGACCTCGGAAAATTGATGTACCAATTTACCCAAAACGGGGCCCACAATTTGGCGTTTCATCTTCTAGGGTTAGGTTTTGGAATGTGAAGGGTTTTCCATTGTTTCTCAACAATAAATAGGCCTTCGACCTCATTGTAACACAGTTCGGAACAGTCAGAGCATTGTCACCACATCTCTTTAAAGATAGCTACCATCGCCCTAGCTGGTTTATTTCCATTTCTGGTTGTAAGCATATTTCGGTATTTTCCATTAATGAAATGAAGCATTGTTTCCGCTGCATCTTTGTGTATATGGTTATCTCTTTATTTTATTGTGTTCATGTTTAAATCCGGATCAACATCATCCGGAGGAATACCTGGGTGCGAAGATGGAGGTTGAAGAAAAAAATGCATATGGGAACTTGAAGGACTAACAACCAACTCACGTGAAAATTAAGTGGAGTGATGTTGGGAGGGTGTGAAGGATGAACAAATGTGCTAACATGATCCTCAACATCACTGGGCGATGGTGGAACTGTTGAATGAGAGGGAGGCAGACAGTCCATTGAGATAATGCATGCTCACGCATGGGATTATGCAATTCCATCAACGAATAAGGTTGAGCGAGGCTTGACATCAAGCTTTCTCTTGGGACGGGCATATTTCTTAAGATAGTACTCAAACTAGTCCTAGAGATGAGCGAACTTCATCTGGCTCTTCGGAGCTTGAAATTGTAAGTCACGAAAGCACTGCCAAAAATCAATAACGGAATCATGCGGAGCCCTCAGTTGTTGTAACAGTTTCTGGTTAAGATGGCCTGGATCAAAATGATGGAACTTGTCTTCAAAAAGATCACATAAGTACTCACATGAGTGCATGGTGTCAGCTTGTAGGCTGAGCACCCAACGAAATGGGGATTCACGAAGTGTGAATGCAAGTAGCAGACATACTTGTTCATTAGTAAACTCATCTTCCTCTTAAATAATGGAAAGGAAGTTATGTAAGTGCTCAGGCCAGGCCACTTCACCTTCACCATCATACGTGTGAGTGGACAAGAGATTGAAAAGCTTCCATGAGATGGAGACATCTTCACGATTTGAAAAACACCTCGGGGGAAGAAGAATGCAAGACTCCATGAAAGATATGCAAAGGTTCAAAACTGGATGAGGGACACTGCTTGTCATCAGGCCCTCCTTCTAGCGCCATAAATGTTGATGGTGTTGGACCTGCCAACATGTCAAGGGGATCTCCCTGATAAGAAGTCCCAATTAGACCTCAGATCTTTTGGTGTAGGAGTCCCAGCAGTGGGTCGTAAGGTAATGCCTTAACTGCGATGTCGCACATAGGCAAGTAAGATAACTCTGTCAGTAGTAAGGGTGTGACTGATGCAGTGAGTCAAGGAATGAGTATGTGAGGTTCCAACACTTCAAAGGGGGAGGAAGGTGAAATTGAGTTCCAGGTTGAAAGGGATTAGTCCGAACTCAGCTAGGAACACACCACACAAAGGACATGCACAACTTCCGGCAAAGCAGTTGACACGGATGTGGCAGTCCCAACATACAAGGTAAGATAACAAGAACAACGCTCACGGATCAGTCCGAGACGAGTGTGACAGTTGATATAATAAGGTTCAGAGAAAGGTCTGTCTGGTGTCCGACAGAGTAGTCGACACGGACGGTGACAACATTAACAACAAGATTCATATAAATGCATGTGAATCAGTTCATACACAAGTACGTAAGTTAAACAAAATGTATCATTAAGGCAATTGTCCAACTACAATAACAACATATGCATGAAAATGTGCTGGCTTTTATTATATAAAGAAGTGTAAGTCACAATCATACAATACACCATGTAAACCTGCTAGCCTTATCAGTAGAACATTACAGCCACATCCACCTGCTCCTCCAAAGAGATGTACTAGCTCTGTGCAGTGGAGAAGCCAAGGCGCATTACAATACTATCCAAGCCTTCTTCAAGATAGTCTTAGTAGAAGCTTGGCTGACCAAAAGCCCATACAATGAGTTATGAGGGACTATTTATAGCAAAGGGTGGGGTGACCCTTGACATTCCCCTTTGTGACAACTCAACTACCCTCATGACTCTTCACCTAGTTTATGACTGTTACATCCAACTGTTGAACCTTGACTTACACTTGACATGACTCAACATTACAATGCACATGTACTCATGTGAGACAACATGGCTTGAGCAAGCCTTGCAAGACATCACTGACAGTCGGTCTGCTGTGGTGAGACCAACTCTTTGACATGCTTGTGATGGTGAAGTTGGTGAGCTGATGCCAAGCTTGGTCGTCCGTGGTGGTGTGCTTGCACCTCATGGTGACATCTTGCTGAAGCGAACTCTTGCCTCCATTGCGACCAATGCATTGGTTCGGCCCCTTCGTCCAACTCATCTGTTAACATGCACATGGTCTTCTTGGGTATGGTTGAACCGGTAACACATTGATGCATAGTGTGTGTGCTTATCTTCAAGTGTGTGTTGGTGGTCATGCGCATCAACTTGCCGAAGTGCATGTTCAGCCCCAGTTGGACTTGTTTCTTGTCTTCGCCTTGGTGAGTGTGTTGAATGGGTTGGATTGCATGCATGCGCTCAACGACATGCATGCTATTGGATCCTTTGCATCCTTACACTGCTAACCATGTTTGCTCTGTGTCTGCTACCGGGATGGATCCTTAACTTGTACTAGCACAGTTTCATCCGTGAGTGCATGTTGCACCTGCTGCTATTCCTGTTCCTGCTGCAACTCATTGGACAATCTGTGCAGCTTCATATTCTTCTTGAGTTGTTGCTTCAACACATGCAACTCCTTCTTTGTTCCATCTTCTACCTTTAGGCAATCTTCATGTCGTGCCATCGCTTCATAGTCTGAGTCTCCAAAGTTGCTTTCACTATTAGTGGATCTGCTTGATCTTGCAACTTTGCTCTGCCTCTATGTTGTCAACAACCTTACTCTTGCATCCGCTGCATTCGCTGCATTCGGTATGCTGCCTTCAACTACTATTCATGATGCTGCTCACTGTGATGTTGCTGCTTGATGTCCTTGTCCATGAACAACTTGATGTCTTCGTGAGTAGGTAAGCCCATGGACACTTGATCAACTGCATCCCCAAGCATGCTCTGAATGGTGTCTTCATCTTTACTCTTTTGGAAACCATTGTACCTGTACTGCTGAGAGGCTGATGAACACTTGTGATACTTGGAGACATGGCAACACTCATAGCAAGCAATCTGTCATTCGAAAACTAAAATGAACATGAGAACTGACTTGCAACATACCTAGGTGAATGATCGTGAAGGTTGCGCAATTTCGGCTGGGAGGTTAGGGGACTGACTGCCAAGACTGCATAAGGCACAGTCCGGGCTGCTGGGAGACTGACTGACTACTAGAACTACAAAATGCACAATCCAATTGGGCAGTTGGCTGCTGGGATTGAGGAATACACAATTCCAGTTGGGAAAGACTACTGGCCCAGGGACAGATTTTCGCAAATTTGTGGGCCAAGCAATCATTGACCTCCAGAAATGCACAATTCAGTCTAGGAGTTTAGTGCTGGGCTAGTATGCACAAATTCGGAGAAGAAGGTGAGCCTTCCTTCTCGAGATTGCACAATGTAGACTTAGTGAAGGCAAAGACTGGACCAAGGTTGGCCCGACTTGCCGACGGGAAACTGAAAGAAAGTAAGTTGATGAAATGCACGACGACACTAAGTGATAGCAGAAGTGATAAACAGTGCATGCAAAACATGAATGGAGGATTGAGCAAACAGATCAACATGCATGTGGGTGAGGTCGTTTGCCAGTTGGGCGAACGTCCATGCAAAACAGTTTCATGCATGCGACAGTAGTGAGATAGCAACGAAAATTGAAATAGAGCTAGGACAAGCTAGAAAATATGTAAACTACAACAGGCGCTCAAAGAAATCAAGCAAACAACACTCACACAAGCGAATTCACAAAAAGTGACAGAAATGCAACACAAGGCATGGGAAGCGAGTTTACCCCAAAGCAGCTGAGCTGAATGTGTCAACTGCTCCTAGATGTGATGTGGGATGTCAGAGCTACAAGGTGGATGTGAGGAATGAGCTTTGCAGCGCTCGGTTGAGGAGTTTTAATAACATCGAGGTTATGACGCTCATGCTACAAATCTAGGAGGAAGCAACACTTGGAGGGAGGTTTCAAAATTATTCCTTGCATGTAACCTCCAACTGCTAAACATAGATCCCTGAAACAAGGGATGCCTTTGCACACTGCCTTGGGAGAAGTAGCCTATGCATGCAAGTCTATTTTGCTCGGTGTCGGAGGGAACCGGTCAACTCAGTTGAACATGCAAGCAACTACTCGACTACTGGAGAAAAATGTGCATTTCTGAATGTAAGTTGGGCAAACTGCCCAAGGGGATTACACAATTTTTGGGGCCAGCAGCTGACTGTTGCCCAAATTTGCGCAAATCCTGGGTTGAAATTCCTGTTGATGGGAAAAATTGCGCAATTCTTGCTAGGAGGGCTGGCTTGCGGGATTGCACAATCCTAGATCCCAGCAGGCTGTCAGAGGGAATTGCACAATTCCTGGAGGGAATGGTTGGTTTCCCTCAAGAAATGCACAAATTTCACTGGGAAGCTGCTCAACCTACAATTGGACCAAGTCCAGGTGAGCAGCCTGTGAAGGGAAAAGATCAAACTGTGATCGAGAGGTTGCCTTTGAGCAAGAAATACACTGAAGCTTGAGGGCTTGACGAAGCAAGGCAAGCTGCTGTGAAGGTTGGTAGGGAGGCTCCAAAACAGGCTAAGGCAAAATTTTGGAGGGTGTTGTAGCCACTACAACGGGGATTAAAAAGAAAATTCCTCTTTAATACTCTTGTCACTCTTATTATTTTATGTAAATGCGGGGTTTGGGGTTGTAGAATCTCCAGAGAGTCATGGAGGAAGATAGAGATAATCCAAAAGTATTTTATAACCTACGATCTCAAGGCTAAAGGAAATACACCCTATCCGATCCTCCTGATTGAAGTAAGATTCCCCCCATTAAAAGCATGACCCTAACCACATATCTTACGTATAAGAAGAAGTTAAACACCATGGAAGACAAGAATTTTCCTAAAATTGCTTCTAATTATAGTTGAAACCACCACCCTCATCTCAAATGGAGATGGCATAAGGATGCATAGTCTTAGCTAGACCATTGGGGGATAAAGGTGGAAACTAAGATATTATAAAGAGGTAATTAACCAAAATATTGAAAAAAAAAAAAAAAACCTCTTTGTCTTGACTAGTGTAAAGAAGAAAATAAACATTGCTAAAATACAAATAAAGTGTCATAAGCTTCACAATGAAATTGGATGTTGACAAATTCCCAAAACACCATTGGATGAAAGATTTTGTCACCTTTGCAACACTAAGAGGGTTCCCACTAGGGGATAAAGGAGAATATTATTTTGTAGAATAAGGACAATATTGAAAATCTTATTACATCAAATTTAAGGAGAAATTGTGGGGTGATAAATAGTTAGAGGGTAATTGGAAACTAAGATATTATAAGGAGGTAATTAACTAAAATCTTCAAAATAAAAAAATCTCTTTGTCTTGGTTATTATAAATATGAAAATAAACATTACTAAACTAAGAACAGTCTCATAGGCTTCATAGTGAAACTGGGCGTTGGCCAATTCCCAAAACACCATTAGATGAAAGATTTTGTCTCCTTTGCGACACTAAGAGGGTTGAAGATGAAAATCACTCAAATTGTCCAACTTATACTCTCATTAAATCTAAATTTCAAAATATTTGTCACACTACCAAACTTGCTCACATTTTAAGTCAACAAAACTATGGTTATCTTAAAATGATTCTCTCAATATTTTTCAAGCATAGCAATAAATATGCATTTTTTTAGTAATCTCTTACATTCTTAAGGTCTGATAAACCATTTCGATATTAGTGGACATTACTCATCATCATTATCATCATTATAATACAAGAAATACTATTTGATATAAGACATAAATAAATAATTCTAACATTTTTAAGTAAGTGCGAGAATATCTAAATACAAGTTAATGATTTTTTTTTTTTTTTTTTTTTTTTTTTTATTACAACCACAGTATAATATCTTCATTAAAGTAAGTGGATCTTTTGGTGTTAAATCCTAATGCACATTATTTAATTATCAAATGTTTTAGGATTTAGGATTTAGAATTTGATATTCTCTTAATGAAGTTATAGGTGTTTTTTTACTAATAAATGCTAAGCAAATATTGGTTTGCTCAATCTTCCATCAACATGTTAGAGGAAGCAATAATCTATTCCATTTGTCAAATACGCATTGTGAATTAGGTGTTAGGGGTGTGACCCCCATTGTTTTTAACACATGTTTCTCATTGCATTTTTTGTTGAGTTTCAAGCACTAATGTCTCCTTATTTTCAAAGCTTCGATAGCAAGTCCTCCCCTTCCACACCAATTTCATGCAAGTCATGTTAAAAATATTGTTTGTGGTATATTAATGGTTTTTTTTTCGGTCATATTCTTTTTGGTGTTAAACTTCCTAGCTAACAATCTTATGTTATATCACTATAGGTTCATAAAGAGAGAATGCTTATTAATTAGATTTTAGACAAAAGTCAATGTTCCAAACAATTATATTATTTTCCTAATTCAGTATTATATTCAAATCCATATAATATATATTACATTTTAGGAAATAGGGTTTTTTCTACAATATCTCTTTTCACCAACAAAAGTAATTGCTAATGTATTATCTTCATATATAAACTATTAAATTACTTAAATCACCATATATTATATCAATAATTAATTAACATAAATATTATAATAATATTATAGTTTAGTTAAAAATATTGTTAATATGGACCTTTCACTTAACCAATTATATGATATTTGAAATTAAATGTTAACTAATGTTAAGTGTACATACCAATTAATGAAGCTTTTCACCATTGAGGATCTCCAGCAACACCTTATGCTTCAAGATGGAGTGCACATCTTATTGAGATAATTTATCATAATTATAAGTAAGAATTACTTAAGGTTTTTATTTTTATTTTTATTTTTTTTCATAAATGAATACACACAGTTGATGGTAGGAGTCACATTGGCTCAATTTAATGAATAATTAGTTTAATATTATAATATCATTTTGATAAGTAATTGTGTTTCATAAATATTGTTTGTTGATATTTTCTTATTTGTATGAGTGATTTAAGTTGTACAATATTCAATAGTCAATTATATTTACACAATACCATCATATGAGTTTGCACAATAATTTCTATGACTAACACAACACATAATACTTTCGCATTTTCAAATTTTCTTCAACAATATTTATTATTACTCTCATGTCATTATGAGCGTTAATTTGTTATCATATACATATATATACATTAATAATTACCATCTTATCTAAATATCATATTTTCTTTACCATTTATTAAGAAATATGATGTTGTTTAGATTGCATGCATATGATCTAAAGAATAAAATATTTCTAAAGACTATGAGCATTACACCATTTACATTACATTCATTTACCCCTCTCTATTTAAAACAATTAACTTTTTAATCAAGAGTTAATCATGATCAAGTTAGCGAGGAATTTCACCATTTAACTTTTAAAAGATTGACATTTCAATATAATCAACTCTTTTCTTTTTTTCCTCTTCTAGAAAAACACATTGAATTTTTTTAAAAAATTGACATTTCATTACAATCATCTCTTTTGTAGAAAACACAAATAGAACTTTCAAAACTAACTTCTTTAAACCCAAAAAAAAATTAACACTTTTTTTTTTTCTCTTTCAAAAGCATAAAATGACACCGAAAATGGTACATTTACCTTTTAACTAAGATAGGTAAGATCAAATCTTTAATATAAATATGTGTTGCAAATTTATAAGCTTTTTAAATGAATTGTAATTTTTTTTTTGAAGAAATGGATGAGGGTTTATATTAAATAAAATATGGTTCATGGGCTAGAACTCTTACAAATACTTGATAATTCAAGTGCTTTACATGCCAAGAAAGACCAAAATTCAAAATTTTTAGCCCTTATTAAACTATTTACTACTATTATGAAAAGACTAATGCTATAAACCTGGAAATAAAACTCCTAACAACAATACCAATCTATAGTCCATCACAATATGAAAATAAACTATAATTTCCAAGAGCTAATGGTTCGTCCTCCAATACCTTCCTCCGTGCCTCAACCTCATTCTCATTTGCTCACAGTTCAGGTTCAAGAGTGCGTCACACCCTCTTCTTCAGTTGACCCCGTGATTTTCCCACATCAACTTGGCTGCTCGTGGTTCTCGTATGGCCTTGATTCATGGCAATGAAATGTGGATCCCAACACCATTTCCCACATTTGTTAGACCTTGGTATAAATTGTCTCCACGATTTGACTTCGGGTCAGCCAATTGATTCATATGCCAATACACACAGAAAAATTCTATCTCTTCAAATTGATGAATCTAAAGGATAATGTGTTGGAGGGAAGATAGATTTTTCATGGGGTGGCCACTTGGGCCTTTCTTACTTGCCTAACCACCACCATTTAATCTCCAATAACAATAATCTTTCGAATTTACCTTGTTATTGCTAACTCAAGTCCTTGCCATAAAGCTAAATATTCTACTTAATTATTCATTTCGATGCCTAGATCCCATTCAAATTTAATCTCCATTTGATAATCAGGGCGAAGGATAACCCCTCTTGCTCCTATCGACCCTGAATAACTGAGAGGGCACAAGGATCACACAAGGAATTATCAATGTACTCATCAATCTTGGGAAAGAATGGTTTTCAAAGAAAATTCCAACATTGAGTTATTTACATGAAGCTACCCACATCTAATGTTATTGACATGAAATTTCTAACCTTTTTCTCTCTTATTTTTTTTAACCATGGTGAATAGGTAGAAAGTTCTAATCTCTTTAGTCAAGAGTATACATATCACAAAGGTGTCCTCTTAGAAAATGTTAAGAATAAATCCCACTCAGTTATAAAGTCTAACTTTTCTTTGATTTGGTTGTGATTGGGTATATTTTTTGGTTTATTTTATTCAAAATTTGGCATACTTTTGTTGAAATTATAAATTTGAACCATATAGTTTGTATAATTTGAATGTCTCAAGAGTTTTTCAATACATTGAATCTATTTATACATTTAAAAACATATTTTAAATAACAAAAAATGCAATCTTATAAAAAAATATATATATTTTTTCCTAACAAAAAAATCTAAAATCTAAAATAATTAAAATGTACATGATATAAATGATATAAATGGCTAGAATCCCATAATTTATTAAAAATATTTATAAATTTGTAAAACATCTTAATATTAAAGACTTAGTCTTATCTAGGTTAGTTAAAAAGTGTCATTTTATGCTTTTGAAATAAAAGAGTCCTATGTTTCTATTAAAAAGTTGGTTTTGAAACTTTAACTAGAATTATGTTAGGCACATTCTAATTGAACTTTCAAAACCAACTCCTTTCAATAGGAAAAGATGACACTTTTTTTTTCAAAAGCATAAAATGCCATTCTTTATTTTTTAATTAAATTATATAGGACTAAGATTTTAATATTAAGATGTGTTACAAATTTATAAACATTTTTAATGAATTATCGCATGTTTTCCAACTTAATACGAGGAGATGTTGTAATGTTTAACATTTAATTTAATGAAAAAATAAAAAAAAATAAATATACAAAATAATTATCAATAAAGCATTTCAATTTTACATAAAACTAAACATAAAATAAAATAAAATAAAAAAATAATAATAATAATTAATTAATCTAGATATTTTAATAGGTGACTTAACAAGTTTTAAGAAGATTAAACTCTTGAATGCATTTTTTTTTTTTTTAAGAGTGAAAAGAGATTTGAACCCCTCTCCCCGAATAGTATAGAGTTTAGATGAATCAAGTTGTTGTTGATTATTTATGTAAGACACATGTAATTATTTTATATTTTAAAAATTTTAGTCAAAATAATATAATTTTTGATAAGATTGTGATTTTTAGTTATTGAAAATATGTTTTAGATTGCATAACTAAATTCAATGTACTAAAAATACTCTAAAAACATTCAAATTATACTATTCAAATGTGTAATTTTAACGAATTTATGCTAAATTTTAAATAAAATAAACCTAAAAATATAACCCAACACAAACAAAACAGAGGAAAAAAATAAAACCATCTTTTTCAAGGACACACCTTAAGTAAAAAAAAGGGAAATTTCTACCTATTTATCATAGTTAGAATGGAAAGAAAGAAGGGAGAAAGGAAGAAGAGAGAAAGGTTTGAAATTTCATGCCGATAAATTTGGCAGGTGAGTATGATAATTCAAGGTTGGAAATTTCTATGAAATTCATCCTTTCCAAAGATTGATGCGTACATTGATAATTCCTTGTGTGATCCCCGTGCCCTCTCAGTTTGGTCGCTAGCAAAGTCAATGAATGAAGAGGGACTGTACTGGTTGGTTGCTTCCTCCACCCTTCGACTTGCAGGCCGGCATTCAGCCATCCATGGGGTCCTCTCTCCACGAGTCAAACACAAACCTGGTCAAGGACGAATTTCAGAGGTTAATATCGAATTAAAATTAATTAAAATGTCTTTAGACAAATTTAAAACAAACGATCCCAAACCGGACAAAGAGACCCGCAGTCAATTGTCCCGATTAACACGTCAGCGGAAGTCGATTTGGGCAGCGGGCAGAGAAAAAGTCTGCATTCAGCCTGCCCGGACGGCGAACTCTGCGATCACAATGCAGCTGCTGCTCTGGTCAATTCATTATGACAGCTATTCTGAGTCGGACCTTGAAAGTCATTATATGAATATATAATGGTTTTATGGACGGGTTAGCGTCTAGGGCACATGGGCGTCTTTCTTTGACTCCACGGCCGCCATGAATTTCATAACCGAATAACCTCACTTTTAGCTACCTCTGGTAACAGACCTCGGCGCTGCACTAGGGGATCAGGCGGACTGGTCATTGCGATGGAGAAGCAGGGGGTAAAAACCTGCAATTTTCGTTTCTTGTTGCTGCTGCTCTTCTCTCTGCTTCGGCGAGGATTTGCCAACACAGAAGGTGATAGTTCGCATTGCTTTCTTTCTTTGTGATTGATAAATTAGAGTCAATAGACTTTCTTCTTTGAAATAAAATTTTATGGTTGCGAAATTGAAAGCGTTTTCTGCTATTAAGACACCTGCTTCGAAATTGGTGTCTTATATGGACTCGAAACCATTCTTCTCAGCTTCCTGAAACGGTTGCACGGCTCCCTCTGCGACCCCATATCTGCAATTCTTAGTCTGTCTGGAAAATTCTATTCCATGGACTATTCCTTGCCAAATGTCCAGCCTCCCAACTTTTTAAAACAGAAGTTGCTTAAGTTCGAAGTTCAAACAGTAAGAAGCATGTTTCTCAATTCAAAGTGCCCGTTATACTATATTTCTCTACAATACTTCATCTCATAAGGATTTCATTCAGCCATTATGTATTCTTTGGCCTTTCCACAGTACTTACTCGATGATATTTACTAGTGTTTGTTACAAAATTTTGATTTGATAGGGGTTGGAGAAGGTGCAGTTAAGGAGGCGACCTTTTGGGTTTTTTTGTGGAATCTAACGACATGATGCTTAATGAGATCACAATGTTTAAATTGCATTTTTGCATGCAGAAATACATTCAGCATCCTGGAAAACCCTGGGGACACTCGGATTATGTAGACTGAACAACTTAAAACTTTGATTTTCCAATTTCTGGCCAGTTTTCAGGCAAAATTGACCAAAAAATTTGGCTGGAAAGGAGCCAAAAAATGACCTTATTAAACTACTGCGTTCAATAACCTCTGGCGATAAATGTTCAGGCAAAATCTGACTGTTTACAGTACCTTAAGAAACCACGCTTTTCCTATGTAGGAACCCAATAATAATGACTTCCCTTTTTGCTTTTGGAAAAATGCGTCATATATTACATCAGATAGCAAATTTAGTTCCAATATCAAACACTTAATTTCAGTTGCATTTTGATTTTGTCTTTGCATGACTATTTATTCTCTTGGTTTGAAGGCCTTGATGATTATTCCAAATATCTAACACTTTTCCGTAATGAATTTTTTTCTCCTCATCACACAACATTTTTTTTTTCTATAGGAAAAAATCTTAATTTTATGCAAAAGCTACATATTGTATATTTAAGCATATCTGTAGACATCATATAAAAGAGAAAAACAGAGGTTCCTCTCCTGAAAAACTGCCCAATACAGTTCAAAATGTTAGATCTTTAGTCCTCCGCACGGGAACATATAATATTCTCCAGGAAAAAACTGTTCAACATGACATATAGTTCTGAAATGGCTATTTAAAAAAATGCTTCCCACAGTAAACAGAAAGAAAAAATGAAACAGATATCGTCTCCAGGGTCACATGCTCCAGAAAATATGACCTAAGTACATGTCATCTTATAAGAATACCAAAATCAATAAAAGGAGGGATGCAAATATTCAGAAATTTGATTATTCTTATGCTCTTGGATATGCCATGATCCTGGATCTAATTGAAGACATGCTTTTGAGAGTTCATCTTCTTCTTCATTTCTTTCCCTATAGACGTGTTGGAAAAAGATTGAACGAAAATTGAATTTGAAAACTTAAATTTCATCAAAGATAAGTCTTAACATATAATTTTCCAGACTGTTGATGCCTCCTCAACACATAAGATATCTTTGGATCTTTGATATTTGTGTTTGCTCATGGCCTTATGAATATGTGTGCAAGTTAATTTTCAGATTGCAGTAGAGCAATTATATCAACTTGTTTTGCATAAATACACCACAACGTGTTTTGCCCTCATGATAGAATATAGTTTTTACCAACTTGATTATAGGGAAAAAATGCTGTTACTTGCACTTGATTAAGCATAAATATCTGAGAGGTGTTCTTAACTAAATTGCTTGACATGATGCTCCAATTCCTACTCTCTAACATCTATTCAGCTTCGTAAAGGATAATGCTATGGAAGTTCTTGACTTTTGGAAGTTCTTGTGTAGGTGATGCTTTACAGAGCTTTAAAAATAATGTAAATGATCCAAATAATGTGCTACAAAGTTGGGATGCAACTCTGGTAAATCCGTGTACATGGTTCCATGTTACATGTAATGATGGACAAAGCGTGATAAGGCTGTGAGTATATTCTTGGTTTACATTTGAATTCTTATTTTTGGTTGGTTTTAACTCTTGCTAAGTCTCCCCAATTGTATGTTTTCTGTAGTGATTTGGGAAATGCTGAATTATCTGGTGAATTAGTTGCTCAGCTTGGACAACTACCGAATTTGCAATATTTGTAAGTAATCTTAGTTGCTTCTTACATTTATCTGTTGGATGGTAAGAGTCAAACTAAATTTTTTTAATGGAGTATTTGTATTTAACTCTTCATGTTTTAAATTACCAGTGAACTTTACTGTATAGATCTGTACTTTCCATCTATGCTTTTATTGACATTGAAAATATAATGTCTTATGTGTTAGGGTTAGAAGAGTGTAGTCATATGTCTGTCGAGGTATATGCATGCGATGTCTCTTGATAGGCCATGGATTTTTTGTTGTTGTTGTTGATATTTTATCAGCCACTAATTTAAGAGATTGGTTTATAGTTTTAATGCAGACCCACAAGTTTTCTTTTTCACAGAACAGTATAGCAAAGTAAAGATAGTAATATGCCTCTTAGTTGCCACAAGTTACGGCCTTAGGTGTTACTTTGTGAGAAACAGAAATTTTTAGCTAAAGCTAAGACATAAAAAGAATATTTAGTCGTCTCAGCAACATAGTATTGGCTTATGGCTTCTACTCAATTTGTTTGGTATATGGGTTGATTCCACACTCGAGTCATTTAGGTTGCATCATCTTGACTTTTGTCATCTCAATTTATCCCCAGTATTTCCTTTTAAGCTTTCCTATCAATCACTACCGTATTGAGATATGCTACTTTTTCTTGAACTAATACTTTTAATGTAAGGCATGATTTGCAATGCTATATCCAAAACTTGGTCTTGTTATGCACTCACTCGAATATTTTTGCCATTGCTTCAGCTTGTAGACATAATGATGACTTAAAAGAAAGAGCTTCATGGTGAAACCGTATAATGATGACTTAAAAGAAAGAGCTTCATGGTGAAACCATATAATGATGACTTAAAAGAAAGAGCCTCATGGCGAAATCATAAGTGTTAGGAAAATTACCATTGCCATTAGTAGTCCTCTTGCTTCTAGGTCATCTTTTTTTGGGCTTAAGGGAGTTATCCAAAACTCAGAACTAGATCTTTGGATTTTGAAAGTAGCTGATGTCAAATTTAGTGGGTGATGGAGAAAGTAGAGAGGAAGTAGGTAAGGTAATTGAAGATTATGTTTTACAAGTCATTAGAAATGCTAGGAAGATCTTTACAAAGTATCTTATTGATTTGTATCATTTAATAACTAGAAAGACGTAAATATGACATACTTTGCTAATTGATCTATAGAGTTATGTTTTCACTTTATTCTCTCTAATCACCAAAATGAATGTTGAGATCAATGGAAACAAATATCACCCAAATTCTGAAATAGACTCCTCACAATTGCACTATAGAGAGACAGGCCTAGTGTGCTAGAGAGAGAGTGCAAAAGCCAAGCACAAGTGCTGAAAATAGAAATACACAAGTGTGCCCGAGAGAAAAATGCTAATCACAAGAGCAAAAATGCCCAAATTAAGTGTCGTTAGGCTCATAACACTTGTTATTGGTGTCGTTGTGGTCTATTACCCATCATTCTGCTGAACACCAGGTCAGAGGGTAATACTGTAGCATTTTGACAAAGAAGAGGAGGATAGTGATGACAAAAAGGATGACCAAGATCAAAAGACTGAAAAAAGATAATGACAGATGCTTTTACTCCAAGGATATGGCAAAGAATATAGTTAGGGGGATCTACCTGCTAGTGCAAATGATGAGGAAGATGAAACTTTTGCATACTAATCAAATCTGGAGGATGTGGAAGTCCATAAACAAAGGTTGAATTCTGCAATGTATACTTGTTGAGGAAGCTAGATAGGCTCGCATGAGTGCAATACTCTGTATTTATCTCTCTCTCCGTGCACTTGCATGATGAAGTTATTGCCCAGGACATAGGAAATGTATGGAAAAAGAGACCAAGCAGACTAAGCAGAATTCATTTAAATTCTGTTTAGAAGATGCATCTTCCAGTTCTGATGACAAGTATGGTTATTGATCTGATTGCACCAGAGGGTAAGCAAATGCATAGGTTAGCACTATAGAATGGTATTATCCTGACCAACTTGACAGGATATTTGGATGTTGTACATAGTTACTTTTGGGTGGCTGTGCAATTTCAAAGCCATGGGCATATTGTACCATGCAGCAATATTATAAGGAGAATGAAGTCCTTCCAGTGATCAGCTGCGTAAGTGTTGTTTGACGGAAAGTTGTGCATCGAAAGAGGAAGATAATATTTGCCTCGAGTGACCCTAGGATGCCAGGGAACAGATCAGACAATAAATTTTGCAAGCCTGGGAAAGGCTAAGACTATGTAGTCCAGACTACCAGGAAGATTGAATTCTCCAGCCAGTAAAATGGAAATTTTCATAGGTGATCAGCTATACAATAAATAGGGTGTGGCCAGGTAAAAAGCAGCAGTCCCAAGCTGCTGAATGAGATTTGTAAAAGAGAATGTAACCACGAAGAATACAGAGTGATGATTAGCGGTGTTATAAGAACTGGATTGGAACGGTGGAACTGGCCAGTCCAACTGCTTTGATGCCAAAACCAGTCCAACCGGTGGCTTGGAACCGGAAAAGGCTGGTTTGGTGCCAAACAGGTGGGTTTTGTACAATGCATTAATAAGATGGAGATAGACCACTTACGTATAGTCCTTGACATATTCGAAGAAAGAGTAATTGGTGTAGGTGAATCATGCAAATTGTCTACTTCATTTTTGAATAATGGGCTCGAACTTTGAGGAGCATGTTAATAAGTCAGAAGTTAGATTCAACGAGGAGTTGATGCATTGTTGACAAAAACATCATCATCTACAAGATGAGGACTGGATGACCCATTGATGAGAGTATACTCAATAAGTGAAGAGAAATCTATAATACAAAGACTAGAGGAGTCATCAATAGGGTCCTTGATACCTACCAAAAAGTGGGCAACCCAATACAAGAAAAATTTCTCCTTTGGATAGCCGGCTAGCCAATAGCTCTATATTGCTTAGTACATGATGATATGCCATGATGATAAATTTAAGAGAAATTCAATTTGTGGTTCGAGTAAGGGGGAAAACCCTAGTTTTCACTTGATAAACCCTAACCATCTTTTTTGTGAGGGGAGAAATAAAATAGGGGAAGCTCTCTAGGAGCCCCTTATGGATTTCAAGGAAGATGAATTTAACATGGAATAATCAAGCAAGATTTTCCATAAATAGTTTGCATTTAGACATGGAATAAGAAAAACCCTAGCATAAATTAATCACATAAAAACAATAAAAATTTGGAATTACACTTATAATTCCCCCAAGAAATAAGCTTCTTTCAATCTTAGAAAGACATCCAAGACACAATCATTCTCCAATACCAATAGCTCCAAAAAGATCACATCACTTGAAGAAACATAACATGTCAAGTCAAGATTTTGTTTGAGAGATGGGTATATTTTTAATAGGGTCATGATAGAGGAGTTCGACAACCAATGTCACTAACATCAAGGTACATAGAGGGATTGGTTCTTTTGATGAGTTCCATAGCCTAGTGCATGACAAAATCCAATGGAAATATTGCAATCCCCCAATCCTGAAATCCTGAAAAACTGATAAGTCTGTTGGATTTGAGTGAGATCCATATGAGGTCGGAACCACTCTCAAACATCCCGGGTCATTTCATGGTAATGTTAAAAATTTAAGTAAAAGGATGAAAATGAAAGATAAAGGAGAATGTCACTTTTACTTAAGAATTTAACGTTACCACGAATTACATATCAATGCTAGGGCCATAGGCTTGATCATTAGGCTGCCCCACTCAAAAATTCTTGTTTCTTTGAAAAATTTGCGTTTGGAACGTGTTTGCATAAAAAAATTTGCAAAAAAAGCTAAGGAGCGAATTTTTTTTAGAGACCGCGCTCTCGGGGTTGCTCCGGAAGGGAGTGTGCTTCGGGAGTGGGTTCGAGAGGGGGGTGGCGCTCCCCCGCAACCATGGGATGGGCATTGTTGCACTTGCAAGGTCATCGCTACTCTTTGGGAGTGTAGTACGATTTGGGCATCATGTGGAGTAGGAATGGAGCAGGTGTGCCAATAAGGCCTCTACTGTGCTATGAAGGACCACTTGGAAAACCATCTCAAACTCAAGTGAAAGCAAACTGTAATGATCCTTAATAGGAATACAAGTGATAACAAGCAAATAATACATGCAACAAATTACAAAAACGAAATATTCAACAAACACCCATATAAAAGCTGCAAATGGAGAACTTCTGAGCCATTTTATTATATTTTTGCAAGTCAAAAACAATAGATGATGGAATGGTGCACATGGGCTTGTTTTAAAGGACAAGAAGGACCAAACCTAGGTAGGAAAATGGCTAAGCTGAAGGCTGTCCAGCTGCTGCACCAATCTGCACTGTGTTGCCTAGAAACCACTGCTTTGCTGAAGTTCGAATGGTTGGAAGGTGCACTGAAACTGTCCAAAAATTTATATGCTTTTAACCCTAGACTCCTTGGCCAAAACCCACAAAAACCCAGAAATGGTTTGGCCCGATTTGGACTTCCCAAAATCGACCCCCAAAGGCACTATTCAATCCCCAACAATTCTACACTATCTGCTGCAAAGATACAGCTTAAAACCCCACCTCCGGTGCTCAGAAAATTATGAAACTTTATATTTGGGATCCTTGTCAAAAACCTAGAAAGGATTTTGGTTGCTTTAGACTTCTGATTTTCGACCCCCTTGGAGCCTCACCTCAGCTCTAGTTGCCAATTTCGACTTGCTGGAAACTGCCTGTAAATCCACTTGAAGACTTCTCCAAAATGATGAGTTCACCCGTGCTATCCAATCCTTGACTCCCCAGATTATCTCTTGGCCCAACGTCGCTGCTCCCAAGTACCATGAAAATCTGCTGTGTGGCCTTTGCGTTGTCCCCCAACCCAGCAGATCGAATTGTTGGAATTCTGGCTCAGCTGGCTGTAAAACCCAAAAAGAACGCTGGTCTAATGCTGCGACCTCAGTTCCCCAACTCCCAACCAAGCAATCAGATATCTGCTTGCCTTAATCTCCCTCCGCGTGTTTCCTGGCTGCCCAGAAATACGCACTCCTTGCTCTGCACTAGTTGGTGGTGCTATGCCACTGCCCCAGAACTCTTGAAATCCTTGTAGAACTGCTTCTCTAGGGTGGGCACAAATGGTCCCCTAAAGTAGAGGTTGAATCTCTTGCTTGAGAGATTCGTGGCTAAACAGCCGGTTGACTCAACTAAATAGCAGAGTGAACAGTTAAGTGATTTTGTTTGCAAGATGTATGAATGAATCCCAAAATGAGAGTTGCTCCCTCCTTATAGCTCCTTGGGCCTCCCTTGCCTCATGTGGGCCCCTCCATCCACCTATTCGACTTTCCCTCCAAGCTATTCGAATGGGCCAATTCGAATTCCCATGTGGGTGGCCCCCACATTTCACTAGTAACCAAATTAAGTTGAATTGCCTCCTAAGCCCTTAAGTCGAAAATGATGGGTTCTCTTCCTTAGCCAAAATTGTGCAAAATTGTGTAGCAACACCCTGTTACAAATGTGTTTGAGAAGGGACATGACACAAACCAACTCTGTAAAAGTGTTCCTTGCCTTGTTAGAGGTGGTTAGATAATCAACACTTTTAGGTGCTTCCAACCCCTAAGGGGAGGTGACATGTCCAAGGTCAACCCTTCAATTCATAGTTCTTTGTGATAGTGGTGGCAACGGAGGGGAAAGACTTAATGGCTAGGTGCCATGGCCATGGGATCAATCGATGGAGGTCCATTGTCCTGAGTGTATAGATGTATGAAGGGAGCAATCATGGAGGCATGAGTTACCCCTTTCCTTGACTTGCTTTTTCCACCCCCATGGTGCGCCTTTTACTTCTTTTTGATAATGCTTTAATAAGTAGCACGGCTTAGGTGTCTGAGCTTTCTTTTAATGCTATAACATTTATTTACCCCTTTAGGATAAGTCGGTTTCTCGCTCGTTGGGGTTGGGACATATAAGGCTTCATTTATTATATGATGGAGCATCTAGTGCTTAATAATTGGGTGATGGTTAATGAGGAGGGTAGAGCTCATGCTAGGTTTTTTCCCACTCGCTAATCAATGACCCGACCATCTTTTGCATTTTGACTTTCCTTTTTCTTTTCTTGTGGCCATCTTATTCTTTGATCTTTCTTTTAGTTGAATCAACCTCTCGGGAAAAGTTTTCCTGTCTAGACTCAAGGATGTAGATGTGAAGGTGCCAAATCCCAATGAACTAATGATAACAAACCTGAAGGATGGATGTGAAATTAGGGGAATGATGAAAGGTGATAAGTATGGGATGTCTATGGACACACTACTTCAATCCATGTTTCCCAAGTAGTGCCTTATAAGAGGTCTCATTGGACTAGGGATAAAGATTAACACCCCTGGTAAGGTGAGAGAACAAGCTTATTGTTGGAAATAATACTAAGAGGGGGGTTGAATCAGTATTATCAGATCAATAATTTAATTTTCAAAACTAATTTGTATACGCTACTTCAGCTCAGTGAACTAGCGTGTATACACAACTATACTTAATGAAACCAGCGTATATGCAAAGATCTTTTGATTTACCCAAATTATCATGTAGTGAACTTTAATCAGTATATCAACAATTCATTAGACAGTGCAGTAAAAGCAGAATAAAGCATCACACATAAGCAACACACATAAACACCAAGATATAAGGTGGAAACCCAATGTGGGTGAAAACCACTCGCTGCAATCGTCTCTGTCTTCTTTTAATAATACGAAAATTCTGTTTACAATTTTTTGTTCTGGTGCAGCCTTATACTAGTACGCAGGCTTCTACCTGCAGAAGGCTACAACCTTCTCTCATTCTCCAGCTTTTATTGGAAGGGAGCTACAACCCCCTAGCTCTTGTACTAGCTGATATGTTTACTAGTACGTAGGTGCCGGCCTACAAAAGGCTACAACCTTCTCCTTTCTTCCAGGGATCACGTTTCATAAATTTTCAGACTGGATCCGTCAACAACATCATTCAATCTTCAAATATATCTGCATCAACCAATCTCCTATTGAACCAACCACAACCAAGTCAATCAATCACTCCATCAATCTGATATTTCAGAATGTTGTCACAAGAATACAGTAACCAGAACCCAAGCCAGAACTTAGAACACTGCAACAACAAACAGCGGCAACTAAAACATAGATTATAAGGTATACACTACTTTCTTGTGCCGAACCTATGTGTATACGCACTTTCCTCAAAGCCAACCAACATATACATTTGCAAATATTAATTTATAGTTCTGCAGATATACCAGACTTCAGTTATACCCAGATGATAGATCATATCATTTACAGAATAATATATGCGTCAGTGTTCAGATCTAGAATATTCATGAGCAAAAACACATAATGATAGTTCACTTTATGCCTTAAGATCCCGATCCATCATTAGATCTTATCCTCCATCAAACGCTAAGGTTCCTCCTTGGTTAAGATCTAGCAATGCACCATAACCCAATAACCTGCATACTAGATTTCACTCTTCATCAGATATTCAATTCTTGAGTACCTTGGCCTAGTGATCTTCTCCTCCTTTTATAGTTTTAGGCCTTTCTCAATACCATGGCCCAAAACCACTTAGGACCAATACCTCAGATCAAATACCTAGGGTCAATACCTTGGACTCGATACCTTAGACCAATACGATGGATCAAAATACCATGGACCAAATACTTCGGACCAAAAACTTAGTTTTCCAAGGTATACGCGCTTTTCCTTTTGTGAAAGTGCTTGTGTACATATATGCGACTTGTATACAGTGAACCTGTGTGTATACGTGTCTTGGCCACTGGTGAACCTGTGTGTATACGCGTCTTGGCCACTAGTGAACCTGCATATACCTCTCTTTCTTCATTCTGTGAAGTCTGATCTGTAATTCTGAGTTGTTAACCTGCTGTATTGTGATCTGTCATCTGAGAGAGTTGCCTTCAAGGACAACACCTGTGTCATAATGCCAACAATCTCCTCCTTTGGACTTGATGGCAACAACCACACCAAGTCACTCTCCCCCTTTGACATCAAGGGCAAAGGGTCATGCTCCCCCTAAGTGCATGCTGAATTCTCTGATGTGCTAATTGAGCTCCCATGATCGAGTCCATGCTCCCCCTGAGCACAAGCAAGGTCTGCAAAAAGATGTTCTAAAAGAAGAACATGACTCTATACATGCATCACAAATGACCTTCCTATCACCAATGATTTATACATACATCTATCTCCCAACCAAGTGGGGATATACCAAATTTGACTCCTCCACCCAACCAAGTGGGGATATATCAATTGTTTATACATGTCAAAAACAAGAAACATTACATCATCCATCCCATGCATAGTGGGGTTACAAATTAGGTCTTTTTCATGACCGTTACATTAAAAGATATACATGACATATATAACAGAGACCAAATATCTTAAACAAGACCATGATAGTCATCAACAACTATTATTAGCAGCATCTGTCAATCAACATCCAGACCAGCAACCATGTTCTCCCCCTGAACCTGTTCCACCTGAAACAAAATTTGCACCGAGATCTTCTAAGATAATGCCAACAATGCATTATTAGAAGCATATGCTCCCCCTGAACCTGTGTCAGATGTTCACTGTCAGATCTGATCATTTCATATATTAGAAGAGTTATCAAGGCATCATCATCAATCATATATATATCAAGTTATCAACAACTTATGAGAGCCAACATATTTCCACATGTCATCAACAGACTGTAACCATCATCAAGCAGAGCAGATAATTCATTGAACCATATCAGACCCCTTTCTCCTGAGTATGGACCACTGCTTTTCCTCAAATCAACATATACGCGACTATACCCATAGAAACCAACGTATATACGCGACTATGTTTCATGAAACTCGCATATAACCACCTTTCTCTGAAGAAGATAGGATTTAACAGTAGGATGATGCAACAACTACTCCCAGCTTTTGTCTGAGATATTCAAATGTCTCTCTGGGCAGTGGTTTAGTGAATATATCAGCAACCTGTTCTTTGGAGAAAACATACTCCAATTTGACCTTTTGTTCAAGCACTTGTTCATGTAGAAAATGATATTTGATGGGTATGTGCTTGGTCTTGGAGTGCATGATTGGATTCTTTGAAATACTGATGGCACTTGTATTATCACATATAATGGAGATGGGTGGAGTA
>APFE030738071.1:21280-41340 GCA_000404065.3 Pinus taeda | reverse complement strand
TTTGTTCAAGCACTTGTTCATGTAGAAAATGATATTTGATGGGTATGTGCTTGGTCTTGGAGTGCATGATTGGATTCTTTGAAATACTGATGGCACTTGTATTATCACATATAATGGAGATGGGTGGAGTACATGTAATTTGATTGTCTTGCAAAGTTTGCATCATCCAAAGTAGTTGTGTGCAGCAAGATGCAACAACCACGTATTCTGCTTCAGCTGTAGATATTGCAATTGAACTTTGTTTCTTGTTGAACCAAAACACTAACCTAAAACCCATATAGAATGCACCACCACTAGTGCTTTTTCTGTCATCAACACTTCCTGCCCAATCTGCATCTGTATATGCATGCAGTGTAAGATTTGTATCTCTAGGGTGCCATAAACCAAAGTTCTGTGTTCCTTGAAGATATTTGAAAATCCTTTTGACTGCCCGAAGGTGTGTTTCCTTAGGATTTGCTTGGAATCTTCCAACTATTCCCACTGCATGCATGATGTCCGGTCGGGTACCTGTTAGATAAAGCAGCTCTGTCATGATGGTCTTGTAGGCAACACATTGAGCAGCTTTGTGTCCAAAGTTATGACATGAGAAACATTGGCCATTAAAGAAATTCCTGCGATTATCAAATCTACTGACTAGGTGATTGTAGTTTCTATTGACATTCATTCTTGAGGCAAATTGAGAATTATTTACTTGTGGTTGGTTGTAGCTTCTGTTCATCCTTGAAGTAGATTGACCCCGATTTTCCTGGTGATCTGCTTTATGCCTTTGCCGACGATTGTCAACCTGTTCACTTCTCCTTGTTGCTTCAAGATAACTTTTGGAGGTGGATGGCTTCTGTGCTTGAGATGCTTCTTCAGTGTATCCAAGACCTGTCTTGATTAGAGGAGAACGCTACACTTTGATAATCCCATCTAAAGTTTCAAATCCTTTAGCAAATCTAAGATTAAGAGCTTTTGTTTTCTCAATATCTTTTCTAAGTCCCACAATTTCACATTCTAACTTTTCATTGTGTTTTTCCCTTTTAGCAAGTTGGAATGTCAGAGTATCTATGATCATACTCTTTTCTTCTAAATAGATTTTAAGTTTAGAAATTTCTTCATAGAGATGATCTTCATCTATAGCATCCAAGAAATCATCATCTTCAAAATCCATCAAAAGTCTATAATCATTACCATGTTCATCTTCATCACTATTTGAAAGCCCATCGCTGTCTTCATGTGTATAATAACTCTTCTTACTTACATTCTGTTTTTTGTTCCATTTAACTGGTTCCTTACCTTTATCAAGCTTATCTTTATGAGGACATGTGGCTGTATAGTGACTGACTCTTCCACAAACAAAGCATTTGAAAGGTAGTTTACCTTTGAATCTTCTAGAACCCTGTTGAAGGTTCTTGACAAAGTTTGATTCTTCCTCTCCTTCTGACGTATGCCCTTACTCGTTGTATTCTCCTTTTCCTGAAGCTTTATATGCAGCTTCTCTCATGTCTAATGGACCCCCTTTTCTCATTTCAAACGCAGTTAGAATTCCGTGCAGCTGTGACATGGTAATACTCTGAAGATTCTGTGTTTCTTCTATGGCAAAGACTTTTGATTCAAACTTAGAAGACAAAGATCTTAGAACCTTTTCAACTAAAGTAACTTCTTTTATCTCTTCACCCAAGTTTTTCATGCGATTAACAATCTCATCTATACGTAGGAAATAATTAGCTACACTTTCCTCATTGTGCATTTTGAGAGTTTCATATTGAATTCTGAGAGTTTGTAGTTTTGCATGTTTTACCTGATCATCTCCTTCATAGCTTAGAATGATCTTGTCCCATATTTCTTTGGCAGTTTTGAGCTGCATAACCTTGACGAATTCTGATTGAAATAGACTCCCCAATAGAGTATTGACAGCCTTTGCATTTGTTTCATACTGCTTTTTACCAGCCATATCTGTAGGAGTTGCTGATGGAAATGTATATCCTCCTTCCACGATATCCCAAACTTCTGTACCAAGAGATTGAAGATAGGCTGTGGTTCTTACCTTCCAATAGACGAAGTTGCTTCCATCAAAGATTGGTCGCTTGATGGATGCCTCTTTTTCGTAGTTGCTCATGATAATAGATCTTTCTTCAAGCGATCAAGCTTCTTTCGAAGGACCTGCTCTGATATCAATTGTTGGAAATAATACTGAAAGGCGGGGGGGGTGAATCAGTATTAGCAATTTAACAATTTTTTATTTCCATAAAGAAATTGATATATGCTACTTTTGTTAATTAAACCTACGTATATACGCAATTGGGTTTAGAGAAAACCGTGTATATCTTGCATACTTCTAATTTAGTTAGCTGATCTTAATCTGTGTATCAGAACCATAAAACAGTAATCAAGTGCAGTAAACAGTACAAACAATCACACACATGAACACAAGATATAAGGTGGAAACCCAATGTGGGTGAAAACCACCTGCTGCAATTCGTCTCTATCTTCTTTTAATAAGAAACTTCTTTTTACAATATCTCTGTATTGGTGCAGTCTTATACCAGTACGCAGGCTTCTACCTGCAGAAGGCTACAACCTTCTCTCGTTCTCTAGCTTCTCCTAAAAGGGAGCTACAACCCCCTTAGCTCTTGTACTCGCTGATGTACTAGTACGTAGGTGCTGACCTACAGAAGGCTACAACCTTCTCTTTTCCTCCAGGGACCACGTTTCATAAATTTTCAGACTGGATTCATCAATAACATCAATCAAACATCAAATATATCTGCATCAACCAATCTCCTTTGCACCAACCAAACACTGAATCAAACAATTAATTCTCTTAATGCTGTAACTAGAATACAGTAACTGTAACCAGAAACCAATCCTAAACCCAGAACACTGCAACAATAAACAGAAGTAGCTAAAACATATTTTATGAGACGTACGCTACTTCAATATGTAGAACTTGCAGGCATGTGCTGCTATATTAAGGCAAACCAGCGTATACGCTGTTTTGAATTACCGAACCAGCGTGTATACGTGCCTTTGCTATGCTGAACCTGCGTATAGATCTGTAAAAGATAATTTATCCTTTGCAACTATTCAGACATCAATTATACCCAGATCATCAGATTTACAGATCAAGACATGTGCCAAATATAAAACATCAAAATCACACAAAGATACTTCTCTTCAAGCATTAAGATCTTGACCCATCAATAGAACTTATCCTTCTTCTAGCGCTCAAGTTCCTCCTTGATTTAGATCCAGCTATGCACCATAAACCAATGACCAGTATTCTAGATCTTGCTCTTCATAAGATATTCAATCCTTGAGTACATTTGCCTAAAGATCTTCTTCCCCTTTTATAGTCTTAGGCCTTAATACCATGGTTCAAAACCACTTAACACCAATACCTGGGTCGAAATACCTGGGTTCAACACTTCGGACGAGATACCATGGTCCAAAACCATAGGTCCAAATACTAAGGACCAAAACCAAGTTTTCCAAATTGTACATGCTTTTCTGTGCATGAAAGTGTGTGTATACGCATACACGCCTTTTGGTCTATGAATCCGCGTGTATATGTGGCTTGGTCAATGGGAACCTGCGTATACCTCCTTTTCCTTTATTTTGAGAGCCTGTGAGCTTGAACTGTCATCTTAGTGATTTGCTGAATGAGTTGCCATCAAGGACAATACCTGTGCCATAGTGTCATAATGCCAACATTCATGGTCAAAGTTGTTACAGATTGAGCATTCTATTTCATTTTCATGAAGAGAAAAGTTATTATAGGAACTTTTCTTGATACCTGTCACATTCCTTTGATTTCGTGCTTCTCTAGTCATGATGGTTTTGTAAGCAACACATTGAGAAGCTTTGTGTCAAAAATTATGACATGGGAAACATTGACCATTAAAGAAGTTCTTGCGATTATCGAATCTACTGACCTGGTGATTGTAGTTTCTACTGATATTTGTCTTTGAAGCAAATTGAGTATGATTTACCTGTGGTTGATTGTGGCTTCTGTTCATCCTTGAAGTAAATTGAGCCTGATTTACCTGGTGATCTGCTTTTGTTGATGATTGTCAAACTGTTCATTGCTCTTTGCTGCATCAAGATAGCTTTTAGTGGAGGTTGACAACTTATGTGATTGAGTTGCTTCTTTAGTATATCCAAGACCTGTCTTTATCAGAGGAGAATGCTGCACTTTGATAATTTCATTTAAGGTTTCTGATCCTTTAGCAAATCTAAGATTGAGAGCTTTTGTTTTCTCAAAATCCTTTCTTAGACCCACAATTTCACATTCTAGTTTTTCATTGTGTTTTTCTCTTTCATCAAGTTGGTATGTCAAGGTATCTATAATCATATTCTTTTTTTCTAAACAGATTTTGAGTTTAGAGATTTCTTCATAAAGGTCATTTCAATCTAAAGCATCCAAAAAGTCATTATCTTCATAAGCCATCAGAAGTCTATAGTCATTATTATTTTCATCTTCATCACTATTTGATAGACCATCGCTATCTTCACGAGTATAGTAGCTATTTTTACTTACACTTTGTTTTCTATTCCATATTGCGGATTCCTTCCCTTTATCATATTTATCTTTATGAGGACATTTGACAGCATAATGACCGACTCTACCACATGCAAAACATTTGAAAGGTAGTTTACCTCTGAATCTTCAGGAACCTCGTTGAAGCTTTTTGACAAAGTTTGCTTCCTCTTCTTCTTTTGAAATATGTCCTGATGCATTGAGTTCTTCTTTTCCTTTTGCTGAAGCTTTGAATGCGGCTTCTCTCATATCTGATGGACCTCCTTTTCTCATTTCAAAGGCAGTTAAGATTCCATGAAGCTGTGTCATAGTAATAGTTTGTAGATCCTACTTTTCTTCTATGGCAGATACTTTTGATTCAAATTTAGCAGATAAGGATCTTAAAACTTTTTCAACTAAGGTAACTTCCTTTCTCTGTTCACCCAGATTCTATGCAATTAACAACCTCATCTATACGCAAGAAGTAACTAGCTATACTTTCATCATTGTGCATCTTGAGAGTTTCATATTGAATTTTGAGAGCTTGCAGTTTAGCACGTTTTACTTGAGAGTCTCCTTCGTAGCTTAGAATGATTTTGTCCCATATTTCTTTGGCTGATTTGAGTTGCATAACTTTGACAAACTCGGATTGTGACAGACTTCCTAATAATGTATTAACAGCCTTGGCATTGGTTTCATATTGCTTTTTACCTGCCGTATTTGTAGGAATTGCTGATGGAAATGTATATCCTCCTTCCACAATTTCCCAGACATCTGTTCCAAGAGATTGAAGATAGGTTGTGGTTTTTACCTTCCAATAAACAAAGTTTCTCCCATCAAATATTGGCAGTGTGATGGATCTCCCGCTTTCTTGATTACTCGTGATGATGGATCTACCTTCAAGCGATCAAGCTTCTTCTGAAGGACCTTCTCTGATACCAATTGTTGGAAATAATACTGAGAGGGGGGGTGAATCAATATTATCAAATCAATAATTTAATTTTCAAAACTGATTTGTATACGCTACTTCAGCTCAGTGAACTAGCGTGTATACGCAACTATACTTAATGAAACCAACATATATGCAGAGATCTTTTGATTGACCCAAATTATCATGTAGTGAGCTTTAATCAGTATATCAACAATTCATTAGACAGTGCAGTAAAAGAAGAATAAAGCATTACACATAAGCAACACACATAAACACCAAAATATAAGGTGGAAATCCAATGTGGGTGAAAACCACTTGCTGCAATCGTCTCTGTCTTCTTTTAATAATAAGAAAATTCTGTTTACAATTTTTTGTACTGGTGTAGCCTTATACCAATACGCAGGCTTCTACCTGCAGAAGGCTACAACCTTCTCTCGTTTTCCGGCTTTTACTGGAAGGGAGCTACAACCCCCTAGCTCTTGTACTAGCTGATATGTTTACTAGTACGTAGGTGTCGACCTACAGAAGGCTACAACCCTCTCCTTTCTTCTAGGGACCATGTTTCATAAATTTTCAGACTGGATCCATCAACAACATCATTCAATCATCAAATATATCTGCATCAATCAATATCCTATTGAATCAACCACAACCAAGTCAATCAATCACTCCATCAATTTGATCTTTCAGAATGCTGTCACCATAATACAGTAACCAAAACCCGAGCCAGAACCAAGAACACTGCAACGACAAACAACAGTGACTAAAACATAGATTATAAGGTATACGCTACTTTTTTGTGCTGAACCTGCGTGTATACGCGCTTTCCTCAAAGCCAACCAGTGTATAGATCTACAAATATTAATTCATAATTCTGCAGCTATACCAGACTTTAGTTATACCCAGATCATATCATTTACAGAATAATATATGCGTCAGTATTCAGATCTAGAATATTCATAAGCAAAAACACATAATGATAGTTCACTTTACGCCTTAAGATCCCGATCCATCATTAGATCTTATCCTCCATCAACCACTAAGGTTCCTCCTTGGTTCAGATACAACAATGCACCATAACCCAATAACCTGCATACTAGATCTCACTCTTCATCAGATATTCAATTCTTGAGTACCTTGGCGTAATGATCTTCTCCTCCTTTTATAGTTTTAGGCCTTTCTCAATACCATGGACCAAAAGCACTTAGGACCAATACCTTGGATCAAATACCTAGGTTCAATACCTCGAACTCGATACCTTGGACCAATTACCATGGGTCAGAATACCATGGACCAAATACTTCGGACCAAAAACTTAGTTTTCCAAGGTATACACGCTTTTCCTTTTGTGAAAGTGTGTGTGTATGTATACACAACTTGTATACAGTGAACCCGCGTGTATACACGTCTTGGCCACTAGTGAACTTGTGTATACCTCTCTTTCTTCATTCTGTGAAGTCTGATCTGTAATTCTGAGTTGTTAACCTGCTGTATTGTGATCTGTCATCTGGGAGAGTTGCCATCAAGGACAACACCTATGTCATAATGCCAACACGTACAGTCAAGATCGGTCAATCATCTAGATCACCCTTTTATCCATGTTAGAATGCCGAAAACATTAAGTAAAAGCACTTGATTGCAAAATGGTTAAAGTATCTGTCGAGTGGTAGCCCACCTTCATTCAAGAGGAATGTTGAATGGTGATAGTTTTGATTTTTGTAGCATTGAGAGGTATTCTCTCATGCCAAACTGGCCTCCTAAATCGACCCAAGAAAATATTAAATATGAAAAATAAATATTGTTATTATTGGCCTTCTTGTAGGCCCCAAAAGTCAAGTCAGCGCCACCTTGTGAATGGGTGTGACTGTTGGTCAAAAACCATCTAGTTTGACCACTATAAATAAACCATTCATCCTCCTCAAATCATCATCATCAATTCGGATCTCAAGAACAATTAGACATCTAATCACAAATGTGAAGAAGCAGAAAAAGACTGAGATTTTTGGGCATTGACTGAGCTGTTTGACTAGCATTGATTGTAGGTTGACTGAGGCACTTTGACTGATTTTTCTTGAGATAGCAGCAGAGGTTGAAATTTGGCCTGTTGACCAGATTTGACTAAGCTAAATAGAAGTTAGATATTCTCTCTCCTTTGACCAAGTTTGGTATTTGGGCTTGGAAATTGGCACAAATTTCTAGACAATTTATATTGTAAACTTTACTAAAGATTGAATTCTCTTTAGAAGAAAAGTGGGTTGGGTTTTTCCCAAGGTTGGGTTTTCCTAGAGTAATTTTTGTGTCTCTTGTGTTTGGCTGTCTCTTTATGATCCTATTGTTGTCATTGCATTACTGTTGAAGATTTTCTATGTATAATTGCTTAATGATACATGTGGCATATGATAAATTGAACTAATAAATTATTGACATTTATTATCAAGATTAGAAGATCAATTTCTATAATAAAATTCAACAGATAGGTGCATGATGAATGCAAATGGCAGGGGAATGTGGCATATCATCATAACTGCGCAATGTGTAGGGTTGTTGTTTGACTGGCTGCCCAAGATAGGAGAAGAATACTCTTGTATGGGGGTACCCACTTTTGGTGGGTAATAGGGACCTCCTCTAAGGCCTTATGGTTATAGGAGTGGAACTACTTGGGAGACTAAGATTGAAGTAGCGTGTCCATGAGTCTTCCATACTTGTCACTTTCCATCATTCCCTAGTTTTCATCTGCATTCTTTGGGTGTGTGGTCACTAGTTCATTGGGATTGACACTCTCTTATCCTCATCCTTGAGTTTGGGACGAAAACTTTCCCTTGGAGGTTGATGCAACTAAAAGAAAGATAAAAACATAAAATGGCCACAATGAGAGGAAAAAAAAGCTAAAATGCAAAAGATGGCCATGACAATAATTAGCGTGTGGGAAAAAGCATAGCCTGAGTTCTAGCCTTCTCATTAGCCATCACCTAGTTCCTTTAGCACTTGATGTTGAATCACATAATAACAGAACTCTTGCATGTTCCAACCCTGATGAACGATAAATTGACTCATCATTTAGGGGTAACTAAATCATTAAAAGCAAACTTGGGCTCCTAGACTATGCTCCCAGTCATGGCATTATCAAAAAGAAGTAAAAGGCACACCAAAGGGGTAGAAAAAACAGGTCAAGGAAAGGGGCAACTCATCCCTCCATGATTTCTCCCTACTTACATCTAGACACTCATGGACCTCCATCAGCTAGTCGCATGCCCATGGCACCTTGCTATGAAATCCTTCCCCTCCATTGCCACCACTATCACAAGCACGTAGGGATTGAAAGGTTAACCTAGGACATGTCACCTCCCCTTAGGGAATGGAAATACCTAATAACATTGACCATCTAGCCATCCTTGACACAAGTGGGGAACACTTTTACAAGACTTGGTCTAGTTAGATATTTAAAGATGATCTCAGTTTGAAGTGTTATTATGCCCTTAACAATTAAGTATGGTCTAGTATGATGCATCTATGGTCACTGCCCCTAATGATTGGTGGCTTTCAGTTGATCTTGAGATGGTTTTGCTAGGTGGTTCTCCACAACAATAGAGGCCTTTGAGGCACATTATATCACTACACTACATAGTATGCCCTAGCCCTTTGCACCTTCCAAAGAGAAGTGATGACCTTGAAAATGCAACGTTGCTTCTCTAGAGCAAAACGTCGGGCACTTTGATGATTCGACATGATGATTGACACTCCAGAGTACCCCCCAAATGTTGAAACGTTGAGCTCTTCTTGCTTGGTATTGGATTTTTTGATGTTGTACCTGGCAGACCCAAGATGCCCTTAGGCTAGCCTTGATATTGTTTGATGGGCCTTACTTGATCCAGAGTCCTAATGATGATGGCCATCCCTAGGATGACAAGGGAGGGCTTGTAACCCCTTGTCTTGTAAAACATTCAAAGGAAAACTTGTTTTAGGGCATGTAGGCCAATATTTTTGTAAAAGTGAAGGGAGAGACCTCATATAAATAGAGGATCCCTTCACTCACTCTTTTCATCATCACACATGTGAATTCAACCTCTCTTAAAAGTTAAAAGAGTGTGCACTGCCTTTGCGTTTTCATTGCCTAGTAAAGATGTGATTTTATGGAGCATTTTGCTAGTGGAGATTGACTATTGCATTGGGGATGTCTTTTTGGGATTGAAAGAAGGATTTTCTAGGATGAATTTGTAAGTTTATTGAGGGTTTTTCATTATTTTGCATGTGAATGGATTAATGCTAGGGTTTCTATATGTTCCATGACTAAAGGCCTATTGTTTATTGGAAATCTTTGTAAAATTTTACATGTTAATTATAATCTTCCTTGAAAACCATATAAGAACTCTAGTGTGCATCTACTATTTAATTTCTCCCTTCATAGAAAAGATAGTTAGGGTTTTACAAGAGGAAAACATAACCCCCCCCCTTACCCCAATCAATTTGCTTTCTAAAAATCCATTTGCCCAAGTAGGATTCGGCACTGGCTAAAGTTGTGTTGATAAAAATTCATTAAAACTAAAATATTTTCTTCTTTTATATATCCTAGGGTTTTAAAGGCAAGTTGCTAGGGCTTTTCTAGGGCTGAGTTGCTTGTAGGGTTGTTTTGAGTGAATGTTTGTCGGTGAAATTCCACATTTTGCTTATATAAACCCTTAAAAAACAAAATCTAACCTTGAACATGGTAAAACTTCCCTAAATAGGGTTGATGTCATCTTTCCCTACCTATTTTATGCTCTAGAAACCTTAAACCTTAGCCAAGCTTCAACTTGAAGCCTATTTGAGGGTTTATCTTGTTCCTTTGTTGATCCAATCATTAAATAAACCCTTTCTCTAACTTCTACATGTGTAGGTATCCCTTTATCTTTTCATATTAATAAACCTTGGCTTGTTGTAATGTCGCCAATTAAATTGATTTTGCTAAGAAGAATTTCCATTTTTTTGCAATTTGGGTGCTGGGAAATATTTTGGCATGTAAACTTAGGAAAAGTGGGTGGAGGGATTCCTCACTTAATTTTTGGAGAGATGGAGGCCACCAACATTAGAGAAAAGAAAAAATTAAATTGGTAGTGGGATGTGGGGGCCACCCAAAGGGGGAATTCAAACCCCTTAGGAAAGTCGAGCTAAGGAGAGGGAGGTCGAATTGGTGGGGTCCACAAGGAGAGAAAGAGGCAGCAAAGATAAGTAGAAGGAAGAGGCATCATTTTGGGGGCTTTTTGACAAATTGAATTTCTAATTTAGAGTACTCTTGAGCTGCTTAGCCAAGACTACCAGTGCTTAGCACAAGGAGATTTATGGGCGGAGATCTCAGCTCTCTCTTTGGTGGACTGAGAGTGCCACCCTAGGAGAGAATTTCAAAGCTTATTGGAGAGGAGATTACTGGAGTTTGTGGGTCATTTCCAGCTATAATTCAGCCAGTTCGAACCTCCAGGAGGATGCAATGCTAGAATCCATTCTGCTTGGTTGTGGGGTCTGCAAGGGGAATTTTAGCAGGAGAAATTAGGAGAAAATTCCTTGATATTGGACCAGACTTCGTGGGAAGTTTCAAGGTTGGAGATTGCTGCTCCAGTGAGAACCAATTTTGGCATTTCTAGGGCCTGCGCAATGTTTTCTTGGGCAGAAATTCGTGGTGTTGTTTTCTAGCTGGGTTGTGCAAGGGTTGAGGAGGAATTCACTCTCATCTTCTGGGAGAATTTTGTAGGGAGCTCTACAGCCTTTGAGGGAGGAATTGAGACCAAAATTGCAGTAGTGGCTTGAAGGGGACACAAAACCAACAAAGGAGGGTGTAGCACAAAATTTGTTAATTTCGGGAGGTCAAAATCAACTTGAAACATTTCTGGGTTTTGCTGGCCTAGCATCAGGGAGCCTACTCCTAATTTTCCAGAATTTTTGGAGTAGTTTTGGTACTATAAATAACAGAAAGATTCTGTAGTGATTTGGCTGCCAGTTGGGAGGAGTGAGCTTAAATTTGGGGTCCTAGGTGGTCTGTAAAATTTGCCCAAACCCTTTCTGGGTTTTATGTGGGGAGACTCGCAAAAATTGTAGAAATTTCTGGGCACTTTTGAGGGGTCTAATACAGGGCTGTTTCCAGCTACAACAATAGTTTACAACTTTACACCAGGTAGGGCGCAATTTCTTCTAGGAGCTTTTCGGGCACTTGGAGCCATTGATTTGACACCTGGCTTTGGCTTTGTTTGTTGTAGCAATCCTAGGTTTCTCTTATCACAATTATTTTACTCATAATTTATTATATTAATATAATGGATCAGAGTTTTTGCCCACATTTCAGTGTTTATTTGTGTATGGCTGTGTATGCTTGACTTTTATCGCTGTAGCTAGTTCTTTGCTTCTGTTATCTACCATATTTTTTCGATTGGAACATTACACTTGTCGTAGTGTTTAGCTAGCCTAGGGTTAGGATAAATTGCGGATAAATTGCTCCTTTATAAAGAAGAATTGAGCATTGTCCAATTTAAGTTGTCTTTCCCTAGTTTATTTGCATCACCTAGAGTCCTCTATCTAGAATAACCTTATAGGTGAATACAAGGATTCCTCCATACATCACTCATAAACAAAATTGGTTGGATCAATCTATGGAAGATGATTAACCATATGTGGTTTACTCATTTGTTAGAAAGATCCATAATTGATGTGACTGAGATGTTGGTGCCATAACGTGCTGGTGTTATCATCGCTGTCATAGCAACATACCCTTCTGTCTTTGATGAAGGAGTCTTGGAGGATTTTTATTGCCCCGCTTTACCTCAATCGAACTTAGGTTTAAGAGGGGTTAACAAATATTTTGGATGGGCTTAGTTGTTAAATTTTAGATAACAATGATATGTTCTATGCTTTTTGCACAATTACTTCAATGTCCTTTAGCAACCCAATGACAATTTCCAATTTAGTTTTTCAATAGAAATCACATTAGCCATAAATTACATTGATAGTAACTGTAGATAGAACATGAACAATAAAAATGCAGAAGACAAGCCAAGACAAGAGGACCCCAGATTTGGCGGATGCCAAGGAAAAACCCCAAGATGGGGAAAACCCTTTGATCAATTCTTCTTATTATTATATCAAATGTTCAACAGAGAGAGAGAGTACAACAAGTCAAAATTGACTTGCCAAATCAAAGTCAAAACATTCCTGTCAAATCTGCAGTCAATAACAGTCAAATCCTTCCCTAATCAGAAAGTCAATGGTGGTCAACACAATGCAAAACAATCCACTTGGAGCTCAGTCAAGGGCATTCAAACTTAGTCTTCTAAAGTGATCAAAGTCAACTCAAAACAATCACAAAATCAACAGTCAAACTTGGTCAAACTTTGCGGTCAACTTTGTGGTTAGGTCTGTGGTCAACCCTACGATTGGTCTGCGGTCAAAGTCAATAGAATGCTTCGGTTCCTGTGCCAATAGATGCGGCCTGCCAAAAACGAAATTCTGGCACAAAAACCGCAGTCAAAGGAGGTCAGATCACCCCTAGTTAATGCTGGTCAAACTTGCAATAGTCTTTGAAATTTGGGCCTTGTAATTCATCCTGCAATTCGTCCTTTCGTTGCCATACGTTTGAGGAAGAGAGATGCCCAATAAGCTGTACGAACCAATGAGAGGAGGGGAGAGAAGAATGTGTGAGATGAGATGACGTCAAATGAGGTTTGAGGTCTCTTATATTTATACAAATCGCTGAGGGTCAAGAGACACATCCATTAGGCTTCATGAGCATACATGATGATGTGGCCGACCTTGTCAATTTACACGTGGGCATAAATTCAAAAACACATTTCTGCATGTCCAAATTTGATGATCTTTAGGTCGATTTTGGTTCTCCTGAAAAGAGGAATTCAATGCAATCATCATCTCCATCAAATGAGCTATCCAAATTGGAATTTGGCCCTAGCTGCCAATTTTAACATTAGTCTTGGACTTGGGGGGGGGGATTGTGGTAATTTGCCCATATTCCTTAAAATGACTTGATTTTGAAGGAGATTAAAGAAAACCTCCTCAAGAGTAGGAGTGATATGTTCTTTGATAAATAAAGGAATACTATATAATTTAAGAGCAAATGATTTGGATACTAGAGAAATATTATTCAAAACAATACTTACAGGTTCTAGATTTGTTTTTCCTTTTCCACTTTCTTGAATAATGTTAGCCTTCAAGTTCTTAAATCTTGTAATATACTACTCAACTGTGTCGAAGTCATCCATCATGAATTTGTAGAGTTCAATGTTAGGGTGGTTGAATTTAGTAGTATTCATTGTTCCAAAGAGAGCTTTAAAGGTATTCCAAAATTCCTTTCGCACTTTTGTTCTCCTTAGTATAATGAATGAGATTAGGGTTGACATGAAGAGTGATCAATGCAAGAGCTTTTTTTTCTTCAAAGTTCAAACACATGAGGTCATAATTGTCATCATATTGAATAGGAAGTAACTTTGCCAAGTACATCCATAAATCTTTGCTTCGAAGTAGGGCATTGATTTTGAATCTTGATCCACCCAAGAATGATAGTTGGCCCCATTAAGATGGGAGACAACCCATAGGATCAACAAGTACAAAATGAAGGCTACTTATGGAATGAATACTTTAAAAAATTGCTCTTATAGATCCAAATGGTATAAAACCCTAGGAAACTCTAGGAATGGAGGTGCTCGTCCAAAAGAAGGGTGAAAAGTAGCGAACAACACCCAAAAAGAAGGCACAATCCTGGTTTTTAGGGTTTATATCTCCATAATCCCTACAAAAACCCTAGAAGAAATGATCCACTAAAACCCTAGTTTCACATTGTAACAAAGATGCCACTAGTCAATAGTTTTTGAATCAGCCAAAAGAATTGAGAGTAAGGTTCACACTTGCTTGGATAGCATGTTGATATTTACAAGGATTGATAAGAAAATCAATGGAACCAATCTTACTTAAATTCTGAAACAGTCTCCTCACAAGTTTGCTAGAGAGAGATAGGTCTAGTGCACTGGAGGGAGAATGAAAAATCCAAGCACAAGTATGTTGAAAACAAAAATGCACAAGTGCACCAGAGAGAAAAATGCCAATCACAAGAGAAAAACACCAAATATAAGTGCTCTTAGGTTTATCACACTTTGTAGTATGTATTATAGAAGAAGAGTAGATCACAAGTTGAGATGATATGAATGGGAGCTCGAGTTCTGTATTTGTACATAACTCAAGTGAGGTGGCCTCCCAGGAGGGGTTATGGGCTTCACATAACAGGGCACACACCCCAAGAGGGTTATTGGGCCGACATATCAAGTTTGACTAGGTTGGCCTTGACCATATATATATAAACCCTGTATGCATCTTGTGTATCCTGAATGACATAACTGTATATAAACTATTAATATATATTATATAATTTAGATAATATTACAGTTTTTGAGTATAAAAGTATAGTTTAATCATAATTTCTATTAGTTATCCTAAATTAGTGTTACGCTCCACTGAAATGTACAGTTGTTAATTTCATTGAGTTTGAACATTGAAATATCTTCCTTGTTGATGGTTATAATATATAGACACATTAATGTCTTTTGAGTTTGAATATTGCGAGTTGTGCCATAGATATGATGAGGGTGCACCTTATAATTCGTATATTTGGCTTTTGGATTGAGTTTTCCTGTTTCCATGACAAATATCAAGTAACTCTTATGTTCTAAAATTCACATTTCAATTGTTGGTTATGTCATTTTACATGTAGTTCTAAGTCCTCACTTTCCTTCTATTGCATGGAATTGTCTTTTATTCTTATTAATTGATTTCTGTAATGCTTATTAATTGGTTTCTGTAATAACTGGGATGAATATTTATATTTGTGGCTTGGCCTTCATCCTAAGCATGCATTCTCAATATAGACAACCCCTCTATAAGCATCGTGGAGTAATTACCAGAAACTTTGGCTATGGTCTATTTTCAAAGCTCTTTGTGTAAGCCAAAGTTAGCTGTGGTGTATTCTTCATTTTCATTAATGATTATAATGTTGTCGAGATTCTAGGGATCTAAAGAGTGTTGTTATGAGCAAGAAAACATTGTTGAAGTATTTAGGAGGATAACCGGGTGAAGTCTTTAAACACACAAATGCATATTTTTTTGTCAATTCACATATGATGAATACATAGAAGCATGCAGTTCTGATTATTTCTTGATCTTGTTTACATGATGCAGGGAGCTTTACAGTAATAATTTAACTGGGTCCATTCCTGATGAACTGGGAAATCTCACAAGCTTAGTGAGCTTGGACTTATATGAGAATAATTTGATGGGGTCTATGCCTGATTCACTGAGCAAGTTGAGCAAGATGCGCTTCCTGTAAGGCTAGTTATATAGCTGTTTCATGATAATGTCTTTGCTTTTTCCTTGTTGATTTGTCCTAAGATTTATTTTCAATTTAAAGATGTTTGTACGAGTCATAACTCTTATAATATGTTTTTCAGGCATCTTTAAGTGTAGTTCATCTGATTTTAGTAAGACTTGTTACCTCCCAAAGCTGCACTCAAAGGTTTTAAAGTCCCTTTATGGAGTGCGATGGGAGGGGCAATTAGAAGAGTTTCCCATTGTTATCTTACATTAGGGCAGCTCTTCTCTGGCACAGGGGTGTTATCTCCCAAACTTGTAAAGCCATGAAACATGAGTGCAACCCAAGGCGAACTTAGGAAGGTTGCCCATTGTCACCACACCAACCCTCTCTCTTTTTAGGCTTGCTTGAGCACAAGGAGAGAATCCCTAAGTAAAAGTGTAAAAATACTCTTGATTAAATGGAATGGTGGACCAAGACAAGTGCCAATCTATTTGGGTAAAATGGAGTCAAAATCTAGATTCAAGATGGTTCAAAATATAAATGAAATAAGGTGTGTCTATGCTGTTACAAACATGCTATAGTCAACCATCTGGGCTTCTTGAAGTGGGAAGTTAAGATGAAGGCCCTTCCAAAGGTGTGTGTTTTCAATCAACAAAAATATAGTAGTAAAGGTGTATTTAATCATGAACAACAAAAGACAGTAAAAGCCCCTTAAAGATAGAAATGACAGCAGCAAATACTTGTGAATTGATTAGTGACAAAAGAGCAAGAAATTAGGAGGGTTTCACCTCAACCTTAGCCATTCTTTTGAAGTATAACAAAAGTTCCTTAGGACAGACTTTGCAAGCATAATTCCAGCAGTCAAATTCATCCTTATGAGATGAAAAACGATGAACCTGGCATTGAATAAGTCCCTTAACTTCTTCCCCCAACAGATTTTTAGCTAGGATTGGAGGGGATCTCTTCACAAATCCAACCATGCCTAACAAATGAGAGGGATTCATTCTATATAGAAATTTAGCTGAACCTCTCTTACAATACAATAAGAATACACAAATCTTGTATCCATGTTCACACCTATAAAAACATAAAATATAGAAAATATGCAATAAAGTTACAAAATTCTCACAAGAATCGCTTCAATCAATCCCTGGAAGCCACCTCCAAGTAAAATACCTTCCCTAAGGGCAATTCGCACAACAAAGACCACATTTTGGCCAAGTAGAAGAGACAAGGACTAATGCGTATTCTCAAAAAGAGGAGAGTGTGATGAATGACTGATGATGATAAAATGAAATAAGGCCTCCTCTATTTGTATGAGGTCGAACATGCCTTGTTACATAATTTTACAAGCAAAGCCCTCAAACAAGTTTGCTTGTGTTCAACAAGTCTAATGTCACAAGCTGACATTACGATAGCTCAAAAATATAACACAAATGCCAAAAATAGCCCACACGTGGGAAATAATGACGTCCACAGTGATATCATTCTTCATAAATGTTCAAGGAACATCAAGCAAGTGAAAAAATGGATCATGATGGATCATGAGTGCTCCTCACTCAAAGAAAAGCTCAAATTGCATGGTTATGTCTCCATAAAGTGCCTCCTCAACCATGATGTCATCCAAATTATGCACTACGCCACTCTTCTAAGGTTAAGAGGAGTAACATGGAAAAATAACAAGTGTTGGGGGTCCAAAAGTGATGTGAATCACTCCCAAGTCATCTCAATGATAACCAACTATCATCTCGGCTCCGAAACAAGCAACGTCCATTAAATAGTGTCAAGGCCAGCCTGGGGGTGTCCTGGGTCCATTTGGGTGCATCATCAACTAGTTCAATGCCCAAGCTCATTGGCTGAACATTTCATCTTCTAGAGGTACATAGGGGTAAAATACCACGTGGAATCATCTCATAGACCGATGCTCATCTCTAAAGGGGCCACACTGGACCATGGAGTTCATAATTTCTCTTTGAATAGGGTACAACAACCTCTAGAGTGGTGCTGAATAAGGTCAAGCCCATCCCTCAGGGGGTCTTTGTTGTTGCGAGAACATCTGGGAAAAACCTCCCAAGATCAAGTGAGATCACTAATCATTAGAAAAAATCATTAAAGCATCATAGTGGACCATATCTAATGCTAAGGGCACAAGAATAATTCACACAAAGCACAACTTCAAATGTCTAACTACATCGGGCACTGTAAACACGTTACGTCACTTATATTAGGGATGATTAGGTCAGCACCCCTATTAGGTTTTCCCAGCCCTGAAGGGGAGTGACATGTCCCAAGTTAGCCCATCAATCCATAACTGTGTGATAATGGTGGTTACTAAATGGGAAAGGCTTTAGTGTAGGTGCCACAGCCATGAGCCCAACTAATGGGGGTCCAACATCTTGAGTGTATAGATGTAAGGAGGGAGCAATCATGGTGGGATGAGTTGCCCCTTTCCTTGGCATGCTTTTACTTTACTGATTTGTTTGTGTTTGGTGCATAGCTTAGAAGCCCAAGCTTGCTTTTGTATTTTCCACTACCCTAAAATGCGATAGTTTCTCACTCATCAGGATTGGGACTTTCAAGAGTTCCTTTATTTAGATGAAGCATTAAATGCTTGAAGAATTGGGTGATGGCTAATGAGGGCAGTAGAGCTCATGCTAGGCTTTTGCTCATGTGCTAAATAATGTCCCAACCATCTTTTGCATTTTACATTTTCTTTCATTGTGGCTTTATATGCTTTTAACTTTCTTTTAGCTGCATCAACCTCCAGGACCAAGTTTTTGAGCCCTAACTCAATGTTGTGTATGAAAGGTGCCAATCCCAATGATCAATCACCACCAGCCCAAGGAATGGAGATTCATATCAAGGAGAGTTGGAGAGTGGTAAGTATGGATTACCTTGGACATATTACATCAATCAGTGCCTCCCTAGTAGTGCCCTTTTCAAACCCTTAGGCCTTAGAAGAGGTCCCATTGGGCTCAAGTCAAAGACTAACCTGCCAGGTGAAGTGTGGAAACAAGAGGTCAATTGAGATCAGTCAATCATCCAGTTTGCGCTGCGTGATATTTTTTTATTATTTTTTTGGATAAATTTCCCATGATTTTTTTGCAAGAAATACTGCATGAAAATTTACCAGAAACACCATAAATTTGATGATAGAAATTGCCAACACTTAAATAAATATTGCAATTACAAACCCAGAAAATTGAAGAGAAAATGCTACAAACCCCAACTAATTTTATTAATAATCTCTGAGAGGAGATTGCATAAAAAATTTGAGGAAACCTGGTAGATGGACTAATTGGAAATTCTGGGCTTTTGGCTCCCTTCTTTCTGCAACTTGACTCCTCCAGCTAATTGGCAATGTGCTTTGGCCCTCCTGGATTATTGAATTCTGCTTCCTTGAATAATCAATTCAGCCTCTTATGCAAGGGCAAATGATCAGCTAGGGTGGCTTTACAACCACCAAAACTGACCGCCACCAGCTAGGGTGGCTTTACAACCACCAAAACTGACTGCCACCAGTTAGGGTGTATATTCCAACATCGAAACTGGGAAATAGCAAGGGTTCCTCCCTCACACTGTAAGCTACTAGAGCTCTCAGAGCAATTATCAAAATATCAATACTCAATCATACCCCAAATGAACTCCCATCTTCCTTTTCATAACTTTTCCTCTTCAAATACCATGGGTAAAATACCATGGATCACTGAAATACCATGGTTCATCAAAATATCATGGATTTTCTCTTTATAACCCCTTTTAGTTTAATTCTTCACTCACCTTTTAATGTTGTTTTTTTTTTCTTTTCTCTCCAAGTGAAAATGAACAATTAAATTGATCCTCTCGGAAAGGGACATTATAATCCTCCCTTCCTGTGATTGCTTTCCCTCAAGCAATCTAGAACCTGCATAACAATACCAGTATCCCAAATTCACATGTAGATCGTTCCAACATGTAGCTGTTGTACCATCCCAACATCATTGACACACTCTGTGATCCTGCAAAACAACCTACTCTAATGGAAACCTTCCTCCATAAAAGTCCATGGATCCCAAGACCATTATGGAAAACTGACAGTCCCATATTCAAAATTCCAACTAGCATGGCTTACTGTCCCATCACAACAAATTTTTCAATCACATAGAAAGGCTCTTAGATTTTTAAGTAGTGTTCCTGGACATTGGCATGTTAAATTTAGGTATGTTCTATGCTAGAGCAATTTATTTAAATTTTCACAATTGGCAATCACATCAGCATTATGATAAACTGCAGATAGAACATAAATATAAAACGCA
>APFE030738071.1:0-16619 GCA_000404065.3 Pinus taeda | reverse complement strand
TCTTTCACTCTTGCTTGGGCATTGTCTTCACCTCCGCTCTGATACCATGTTAATTTTAGGTATGTTCTATGCTAGAGCAATTTATTTAAATTTCCACAATTGGCAATCACATCAGCATTATGATAAACTGCAGATAGAACATAAATATAAACGCAGAAGACAAGCCAAGACAAGAGGACACAAGATATGGCGCGAGCCAGGGACAAACCCCACAATGTGTGGGGAAACCCTTTGATCAAATCTTCTTTTATCTTCAAAGTTCAGCAGAGAGAGAGAGAGAAAGTACATTTACAACAGAATTCAACACTTTGACTTAGCTAGATCTAGCATAGATCATTTCGTATAATGATGAGATCAGTTGAAGACATTCTGCTTCAACTGATTCTCAAGGTGACTCCTTCATCTATCTTCGAGCTGCATCTCGTCCATTTGCTGCACCTCATCGTGTAGTACCATCATGCATTGTCATGCTGCTCATGATCTCATACATCATGCTGCCCATACATTATGTCAAATGGTACCCAATACTACACTGTAAGATCTGCACTGATGAAGGCTTACGATCACCCAATCAAGCCTCCAAATTTGCTCCCACAGGCTGCCCAACAATCTGATCCAAAAACTGGTCAACTTCCTTGACCCAACACAAGGCACAAATTGCTGTTCCAATCTGTTTTAGCTGCTGTTCTTAACTGTGACTGGTTAGGGCATCCATATGATGCAACAGCCCTTAACCAAGTCACCAAACAGCCTTCAAAAACTGCATCCTACCCTTGTATAAGTCCTCTGTCTCCACGCTGTTGATTAGGGTTCAATCTAACCCCAAAACAGTCCCACGCAATGCCTTTGCAGTGGGGTTAGGGCCTGTGGCCTACCACATGTGGCTTCCTGTACCCACGGCCTGCTGAAACAGAGTTTCCAGCCTACACATAATATTCAAAACAGCCCAGAATTTGTCTCCTTTATTGTGGCCTTTCTGCTAGTTAATTTTCACTCCAAAACAGTCATAGGAGTGACCTAAACGTCCCTTCTCCCTTCACTGGAAATGCCCTTACCTGCACCCAATAAAACAGAGATTTAGGGCCCAATAGACTGCAGATTTAGGGCACCTCTGTTTAGCGTGTAAGGGCCTCTTTGGACAGCGTATAAGGGCTCTTTAGAACTGCGGATTTAGGCCTTCACATATGGCTGGTTCAGGCCTTTCCAACTGCGGCTTAGATAACCTTTATGACTGCGGCTAGATCTCGTTTAGGGTTTCCTTTGACAGCGTTCAAGCCTCCCCTCACTGCATTATGGAAGCCTCCTTGACTGCGTAGATTAGGACTGCTGATTGACCTGTGGCTAGGGCACTTGAGCTCCAATCAGACTGCGTTATGCCTTCTTTGACTGCAGCTAGGGTAAGGCTAGATCAGGCTTTAGAACAACGTATTCTCCTCTAGATCTCTCTGTCCACAAAACCCAAACACGTGGAGAGAGATCACAAGAGATGTGTTTTCAAATGTCTTCAAGTCCTCTTCTATTTATACTAAAAACGAAGAGGTTGAATAGACATGACGTTTGGGCTTCTAGAGCCTACATAAGATGCTGGTCGGCTTGATAATAATTCCATAATCAAAATAAATTCAAATCTCCATAAATACTTATCGGAATCGGGTGATCTTTAGATCGATCCTACACCTCTCGATGAGAGGGATCCAATAAAAATATCAACTGCCATAAATAAGCTGACCCACATGGAGTTTGGCCCTAGTTGCCAATATAACATGGCACTTAACAATTGCATTGAAAATTTCAGTCAGGAATCTTAGCAAAGCAAGATAATCTGAATCTATGAGTGAACAGCTTCCTTGAAAGTTGACATGAAAACTTTCTGAGACAAGGAATGGGGCTTTGTATGAGTCGCATCATAAAGATCCCCAAGTTCAGCCATAATGATCTTTACATAGTAAACTGAGATTGCCTTATTGTGGAGGCTGGCAAGCTCAATGTTCTGCTCATCCCAAAACAACTTTGGCTTGTGTTTTGAGTAAGGAGAGATATTCATGACCAAGGATAGGTGCACCACCTTTTGGAAGAACATAATCATTTCCATAGAAATTTAAACCCAGTACGATTTTTGCTGCTAGCTGATAATTGGCAGTCTTCATATATGTTTTTTGCAACTGTTTGGTGCTTTGCAGCTGAAACAGGAAACAAAAATTGCAAACATGTACATCCCCAACCAATAGGCACATTTGGACCAGGAATGAATGTCTCTACTTTAGCCAAACCCTCTACAGGATCTATCTGTTCCCAGAATCCTGATGAAGAAGGTTGATATGTTTCTGGAATCTGCATTAGGTTCCCAACTTCCTCAATACTCTTAATGCATTCATCAGCATGTTTAGGAGTGAAGGATCTGTATCCATCATCATTTCGGGTAGCTCCAACTTCATTGCTAGTGCTCTTCTTCAACTCAGTATTAATCTATCAGTAAACATTACAAAGAGATTCATTGTTTGCATTATGTTTTGCAGGCATGTCACAACCCAAACTGTCCCCCATGTTTGAAATTTAATTGCCGCTTGGTTACTGATCATGTTATCTCCACGCACAGCATCAACCCCCCCTCTCACATGTCATTTCAGAGTGTAACACTGCCTCACATTGTGTACATCTACCACATCCAAGAGATTCCCTCCTAGAATCCTCTCTGCAAGATGATCCTGAAGCCTTTCTAAGATGGGAACTTGATGTACTATTACTCTGTGGTTGGCTTGGACTGCTGCTTTTCTCTTCCTTTGTTGATGTGACTAACATATTAGTAGTGCCCAGTGTTGCGGGGGAGCGCCCCCTTCCCCCTCGATCCCGCTCCCAATCTGCGCTCCAGGCGGGAGCGACTCGGGAGCGCGCTCCTGAAATCGCTCCCTCTCCCTAAAAAAATTACGCACCCTGCCTTTTTGGGAGCGTTTAGCCTTTTTTGCAATTTTTTTTTTTTGCAGTAAGGTTCCAAATGCAATTTTTTTCTAAGAAACAAAATAAGTTTTGAGTGGGGCAGCTTAATGATCATCCACTTAAATTTTTAACATTACCATGAAATGACTCAAGATGTTTAAGAGTGGTTCCGACCTAATTGGATTTCATATGGAGAAAGTATAATTTTAGATTTCATTCAAAATCCAGTAGACTTATCAGTTTTTCAGGGTTTCAGGATTGGGGGATTGCAACGTTTCCATTGAATTTTGTCATGTATTAGGGTATGGAACTTGTATTTAATAAAGAGCACCAATCCCTCTATGTACATTGATGTTAGTGACATTGGTTGTCGAACTCCTCTATCATGATCCTCCTAAAAATGTATGCATCACTCAAACAAAATCTTGACTTGACATGCTATGCTTTTTCTATCTTATGTTAATGCTTAGAGGGTGATATTAATGACAAAGATCCCTATACAGATACAGAGGTGATGACAAAGATACCTCTGGATATTAATGCTTAGAGAGTGATATTAATGACAAAGATCTTGATTTTCCAACAAGACTAAAAAATTAGACATTTCTTGTGGTGGCAAGAGGCCCAAGCATAAGAACTAGATAATAGATTTACTTGTCTTTTCTAGTTTCTAGTATTTTTTATAACTATTGACTCTTTCATATTTATTATGATATTTTTTTAAACAATATATGACAATTGAAGTTTGAAGTTGGCAATTATAACTCATTAGTAATGAATTATAAATGTCATGCTTCATGAAAGTTGAAAGTTGTTTAATTTCATTTCATGTTAGATATTATTTGTTGTAATGGTTACACTTAGCTCACAAGTACAACTTTGGTGATCAATGATGATAAATGTTAAATATTGAATTTTGAAAGCTTGAAACTTTAAGATTGATGAATTATGAGACCCAATATGTTGTATGTTACTATGTTACTAACTTGTGGATGTGGTTGATGAAGATTATAATGGCTAGATGATTGTTGTTATATGGTTCAATCTATGTTTTTGTTTGGTTATATCTAATTCATTGTTCTACATGTTTTTGTTGACATATATATATATATATATATATAAACGCTCCGGGATTCGCTCCCAAACCAGGAGCTTCTAAAAATGTCGCTCTCGCACCCGTTTTCGCTCCTGCTCCCTGCTTTTGCTCCCGCTCCCAAGTAACATTGGTAGTGCCACTAATAAATGGCTCCTTACAATAACAATATTTGTAACCATGGATTGAACTGCAGAATAAGGATTCTTCAACTGACCTTGGAGTGGCAGAGGTTGAACCTTCCATGACACCTGCTTCAGATAATTTGCTTGAAGTCTCTGTTATATTCCTAACGGAAATATTAAGTGAATAACATAAACATGCACTATACAACAACTAGGAAATTCAACACATACGCAGGAAATCACAGCATAAGAGGAAATGCACCAAAACTCAGAGCCATTTTATTTATTTCCGAGCAAATAGAGTGCAAATGAGTATGAAAGAGGAACCTGGGCTCAAAGTTGCATGAAGCGGGGACATTTTTTGGAAGTGGGGATGCAGATGCGTCATTTTCCAAAAATCTAGAAAGCGAAGCGTCTACTAGATATACATATATATTTTGCATTTATATTCAAAACAAACATCCCAAATACCAAATTAGTTGTAGAAGACATGAACACATGCATATTTTTACATAAATCAAGATAGATATGGCATCCATGATTCCATTGTATATCAATGATTAATTATTCGAGCATGAACCATCTATATTCTAGCAGTTACAAACATACATCAAATTTTAAGCATATTATAAACATAAAACATTAAGCATATTATAAAACATAAAACATATTATCTAGCAAGTGAGCAACTGTCAACATTAGTCATGTCCAAAATTCACATAATAATGTTTACAAAATAGGCCACTTGGCCATCACCAAGACAAAAAAGTTCAAATTCACAACAAGCCTACAAGTTTAATCTATGACAAAAGTAGTAAATTGTGAATATATCTACTAATCTTTCCTCCTTCCACCACAAAGAGTACGTGGCGATGGGCCTCCACGTGGTGGCAATGCAGAAGATGGTGGCTGTGGAAGTTGTGGCACTGAAATTGATGAAAAAGTCCTCGCTGTTGGTGTTGAACCATGAAACTTGGGAACCAAGGGACCAAATGGGGGTGGCATCTCAACTCGATCATCATCATCTTGGATAAGAGCATCCTCTAATTGCTCTAATCACAACACTCCATCCTCCAAATTGGGCTCCTCTGGATTCCTGTCCCAAGCCTTAAGGTCTTTATTAGTCTTTACGTCATCACAATAATGGGACAACAATCGCAAGTTCTAATGAACATAAACCAAGCTCTTTGCCCGGTCTAAACTCAACCTGTTCTTTTTAACACTATGTTGTAGCGGCTGCAACACCCTCCAAAATTTTGGCCTGCATCCACATTTTGGAGCCTTCCTTGGTTTTTCCCCTTGATGGTTGCAAATACTCGGGCTCATCCCATGAGCTCTTGTGTAGTTTTCACACCCTTTTTGCTTGATCAATCACCGGTTGTCTTTTGGCATGTTGATCACTATGTTATGCTTGCGAGTTTTTTCTGGCAAATTTTGAAGGTTTGTCTTTGTGTGTATGAGTTGTTTTCTCTTTGTCGACATCAGTCGCACTCACACACAAAGTTGTAAACACTGTCGCGCAAGTGTCGTCACGGTCGTTCAAAGACATATTTCAACTGTTGCACTTGTCACTCTTAACCTTTGAGTCAGCTCACTGAGCACATGTTATCTTGTTGGTTTGAGATGTCTTGTCGTCGAGTCATGCTAAGTGTGTGATCACATTGTCATGTATGCACAAGTACACTTTCTTTCACACTCAGTCAATTTTCGTGAAAATCCGTCGACCGGACAACCCTCCGTCAACTGTACCCGATCTTAGTGACCTTGCACTACTGCCCAGAATTGCTCAAAGCTTGAGGTTGTCCTTCGGGTAGCCTGCATTGCACAATTCTGGAAATGAGCTAGCTGATTGACTCCCAAAACTGTGCAGAAGTTGTCCCAGAACCCAATCCAGTCTACGCTTCCCGTAAGATCTCCCATCAAGCCTCCCTTTGGTCAACCGGAGAAATGACTTGAGCTGTGACCTAGTGCTGTACTGATCTTCGGAATTGCGCAGAGCTGTCCTTCACCAACCCTTCTTCTCTGCTCTGCAATCAGCCCATAAACTGCGCAGAACTGTTAGGCAGGCTTCCCTGCTAACCTGCTCTGCTCTCGCTCTGAAATCTGTGCAGATCTGGCTGCCACCAACCCTTCTTCCCCATTTTGCAATCAACTCAGAAATTGCGCAGAACTGTTCGGGCCCAGATTGTCTCCTCGGACTGCGCAATTTTGGCTAGTAGCTCTTGCAGCTCGATCTTGTCCTCCTTTGGAAAACTGCATAGATTTTTCTGCCAATGCCTCCTGCTGTCCGCACTGTCTTCCCTGGAGAAATTGCGTAGATCCTAGCTCGATGACCTGCCCAGTTTTCCCCTTGAAAATTGTGCAGATTGGCCCAGCAGCTCCCAGACACCCTGCTTGGTCTTTCTCTCGCAAACTGTGCAATTTTGCCTCCTAGCTGGGTTTTGCCCTGCAACTATCATTGCTATCCTGGATTGCGCAAATCTGCTTCCCAGTGACATTTGTGCAGTTTTTCTCGACAATGCTCTGAAGCCTCACATCCCGCCCTGAGATGGGCTCTGCGCAGGTTCAGTGCCTTGTGCTTCTCCCACTCACTTGCACCGAAACGGAAAACAATTCATCATGTTAGATCAGGAGATTTGTGGATTTGATGTCATCTCGTCATGAGTGATTGTAGGAACAAGTACATCGATGAAACATGACATGACGATGAACGGGATGGAAAAGAGGCACATGCTAGAAGACTTGCTCGCACTCGAACGAACACATGAAACACATCGAGCAAGCGAGCGAAAGGGAAGGGACACATTCACATGCACCATCAAGCAAAGACCAAGACCATTGAAGAGCTCACGCACTTTGCCATGCAGAGGTGAAGACATATTACATCGAGAGCATATTATCATTCAACAACACAGCTGCTTGACACGGACACCACACTCAGGCAGAGTACATGTTAGCAGTGTCATGTCGAGTTGTGTCATGAGTTGTCTCAACCACATCACTACTATGGGCCATACTTGTTGTAATCAATGTAATGTAAAGTGGAAGTCCAAGAGACCCACTTATGAAGTTGAAGAGTCATGTAAAGTCGAAAAGTCACAAGACGTCAAACAATCATGAGGGAAGTCGAAGAGTCACAAGGGTCAGTTATACCCTCTTGGCTATATATACCCCCTCATTGTATGAGCAAAGGACTTTTCACCTTGGCTCCTTCCACATAGCCTTAAGAGTCTGTAGTCTGTTCTTTGAGGAAAGAGGAGTGGCTCCAATGTCCCACTACTGGGACTAGTGATGTACGATGTACAAATGCGTCTTGGATCTTTTGCTTAATTCATAAGCTTGTCTTAGGCCAACACGTTTTCACGCATGTTTTGTATTCGTTTGTAAGACTATTCTTTAAACGTTTGTAATGCATGTTTTCTTAACCTGTACTAAGATAGTTGAACTACTTCGGTTATTTTAGTACTCATATTGTTGAAGATGTGTTGTATTGTTTATCACTGTTGTCCTGTCCGTTTGGATTACTCTGCTAGACATTAGATAGACCATCTTTGTGTTTTCTTGGTTTTAACGACCATCACCCCCTTGTGGACTATTCTGCTGGATGTTGTACGTGTTTTCCCTTGAACTTTGGCTTTCACGATTGCCACATTTGTTGTGGACTATTCCGCTGGATGCTGGACAAACCCTTGTTGTTGTTCGCGTGTGTTTTTTCTTGGGTTGGGACTATTCCCTCTCATTAAGAGACTCACTTTACGCCCCCTTTTGACAGTAAGAGAACTCGGACACAGAGTTACATTATGCACTCACCAGGCACACTCACCTCATTTTCTTAAAGTTACAAGCGTAATATTCTCATGTGCTGAACAACAAAAGCTAAGGCAAATCTCTAAGATAATGGCAATCGGGCCTTCGTACAGGATGGGACTCCTACACCAAACAGTATGAGGTCTAGTTAGGACTTCATATGGGGGAGATCCCTTGAATGTTGGTGGGTCCAGCACCGTCAACACACTGTGGATGAAAGGATAAGAGCTCCAACACCTCTTTGCAGAAGAAGTGTTTACCACCTGTGATAGCACCCTTAATGCCAAAGTTTGTAGAAGTGGAGTAGCACCTCCATGCATGTTCCACCACACAAGAGAAGAAAAAATCTCTCGATCTCTAATTGCATGCATGCTCCCAAATGGACCAGTGCTAAGCGTATAGTTGCTCAACTGTTTCCGTACCATGGTAGTCTCCTCCTCATCAGGGACTAATTTATCCAATGCAATCATATATTTTTCTAGAACCTTTGGATCTAGGTGTGGTTTTCTCTTGCTCCCCCCCCTAGGTGCTGGTGTTGAAAGCCATAATGGATGATAGTATTTAGGTGTCAAAACATATGCTAATGCATGCAATGGAACATTTAGCATATCCCATCGTTTTTCCATCTATACACGAATGTAATTGTACAAGGCGATATCTCTAGGCTCAACAATGTCTTTAATTTGCCCCAACATGCTTTCCATTTGTTCATACACCTCCCCAATTATTGGACAATCGAAATCTGCAAACTTGATCATGTAATAAATTGGTTTGGTGAATTGCAAAACATATTTAACCTATGACCAAAAGAACATTTCAAGAATAGTGTCCTTGGCTACATTAGCACCATCTCTATTAGTGTTAATTTCCTCCCATGATTCAGAGGTCACCATATTAGTTAAAGCTTGTTTCACCTTCACTAGCTGCCTAAAGGTGAGGTAATAACTTGCAAATCTTGTATTTACAAGTTTAAACAACTGCAATTTGGAGTAAGTGCCATAGAAGAAGTTTACCCTTGTATGCCTTGCGATAAATTTAATGAGTTGCTTTCCTCTCTTGTAATGCTCAGTAATCCACCAACTTTCTTATGCTTCACAATATCATACATCAAAAGGTTCAATGTGTGCACCAAGCATCCAGACCAAAAGATGTGTGGATGAGTACGCTCAATAACTTTTCCTATTGCCTTATAATTTGCTGCATTATCTGTGATCACTTGAACCACATTATTAGGACCAACACCTTTGAATGATTGCAATAGGAGATGCGCAATGTTTTGGGAAGTTACATTGATGGAGGAGGAGTCATGACATGTAATAAACACTGCACCAGTAGCAGAAACACCAAGAACATTCATCAAATGTTGGTTTCTAATATTTGTCCACCCATCTAATACAATGGATACCCCACAATCCACCCACTCATTTGTAAAATGTGTCAAAGCTCTTTGAACCTGTTCTTTTTCTCTTTCTAGTAACACTGTTCTATCTTTCTCATAGTTGGGGGCCTTGTATCCTTTTGGGGCTTCATTGATGGCCTTTACCATTTCATGCCAATAGGGAGAGTGAAGCACATTGAATGGTACACCGCAAGCACAAAGAAACCAAACTATCTTTCCATCCACATCATCCCTCCCAACAACATTAAGGAAATCCCTTATTATTCTTTTACCTCCAGAGCTTGTAGAAGTACCATGAGGATATGAGCTACCAAATCTAGAGGTTGCTCTTGATTCAAATTGAGTTTTTTGTTTCTAGTTTTTGTTGTTGTGCAACCTCCTCTATTTGGATGTATTTTCTTCTTTGTTTAGCTAAAACCTTTGGTCAAATTGCTATCCCGATAGTACCCTTTTTCTCTTCACTGTCCATCACCCCACAAAGATGCCTCCTCACACAGGTATATGAACCACTATATGGTTTTCCTCCATGACAACCACGAGAGCACAAAAACTTGTAGCTTCCACCATCTTTCCCCTCTTAAAGTTTGGTCACATAGTTCCACAAGGGTGTTAATGCAGCTTTCACCTCTAGTGTTTCAATGTTCTCATCAGGTTCATCCCCTTCCTCCTCATCATACATTGGGTCACTCATATGGGGACTACTATTCTCTTCTTCTTCTTCTTCCCTTCTATTCTTACTGCTCCTTGCCATCATGAAAACTATAAATGGAATGATACATAGAAGCCAAAAATACACCATCTTGAAATATGAATATAGGTGGTGGACAACCTGCAAATAAATGAGCAAGAAGAAAGAATGGGAAAGAGTAGGAGAGGCTAGAGAGAAAATACAAAAAACAATGACAAAAAATGAGGGAGTTTGGGGTTTGCACTTACGTCTTTAGCTCTTGTAGATGGAAGCCTTTCTTTACTCCTCCAAGCTCTTCCTCCTTCAATGCTCTTAACTCCTCCTTCAATGCTCTTAGCTCCTCCTTCGCTCCTCCAAGCTCTCTTCAACTCTCTCTTCTCCAAGCACTCCGAAAACATAAGAGTGAGCAAATGAGAGGTGAAAAGGACTTTTATCCTTTTCATTCCATCTCTAACTCAACACTAACCCACCCCCAAACCCAACTTAAGCCAAAAAAAGAAAGAAAAAAAATAGTTTAAGTGGGCCGCATGGTGGAACCGGCTAGCGGGTCCACGGAAGCGTTTGGGATCTACCTGGAAGTGGCCTCGATCTGCGGCAGATCCATAGGTCGATTTGCCCTTCGAAACGCGGATCGAGCCACAAGGTTCCCACAGGCCAAGAATCATCCGACCCGACCCCATCGGTGTTTCAGTTTTTCGGAGCTGCGTTTTGGAGGGTAGATCGGCCGCGTTTCCATACGGGATGCAGATCGGGCTTTGGAGTCAGGGGGGGGATGTTTCCTGCAACGCTGCCTGGGCTTGCTACAACAACCAAATCCAAACCCAGGTGACGATCAAGGTGCCCAAATGTCAGATGAGCTCCCCACCATGATTCTGCGCTAGCCCAGAAAATTATTGCCACTAATGCTGTAGGTGAACTGAGATTTTGGCCCTCAAATCTACTCCAAAAATTCTGCAAAATTAAATGTAGACTCTCCACACCAGCTCCAACAAAACCCAAAAATCTCTCACGGACCCAAGTGGTGGAAATGGTCCTGGGATAAATTGTGCCCTTCTCCAATAGTTTATGCTGCTAACTGCTAAATGGACATGGATCGGGCTTTGGAGCTGGGGGGACGTTTCCTGAAACAATGCCTGTGCTTGCTACAACAACCAAATCCAAACCCAGGTGATGATCAAGCTGCCCAAATGTCAGATGAGCTCCCCACCATGATTCTGTGCTACCTCAGAAAATTATTGCCACTACCGCTGTAGGTGAACTGAGATTTTGGCCCTCAAATCTACTCCAAAAATTCTGTGAAATTAAATGTAGGCTCTGCACACCGCTCCAACAAAACCGAAAAATCTCTCACGAACCCAAGTGGTGGAAATGGTCTTGGGGTAAATTGCGCCCTCCTCCAAAAATTTATGCTGCTAACTGCTAAATGGAACTAGAAATTCTTCCCTCAGAAGTGCTTAGAAAATTTTGTAAAATTAATCCTAGCCTCCTCTCAACAAACCCACAAAAACCCAGAAAGGGTTTGGGCTGAATCCAACAATCCCCGGTGACCCCCAACAAGTGTAAATTGCTCAATTTGGCTTGAAAACGCTCTACAGTTTAGATATTGTTGAATTTGGCCCAAATCTCCCTCCAAGAAATCCTCCCTAACCTCGACAAATTTCTCCCCTCAATCACCAAGCAGATCCCAATTCGAATGCTCCCCAAATTCTGAATCTTTGCAAGTGCACAAAAGTTGCCAGTAAACCCCTGCAGAGGCCTTAGAATAGATAAATTCGGTCCTCCAAAATGCAACACTCTTCGCTCTGCAAATCCCCAAGGAAAAACTTGTCCTCCTTATGGATAATTCTCTGCGAATTCTCTGGCCAAAACTCTATTGTTTGCTAGCTTCTCTCAACCCCTTCGAATTTCCTTCTGTGCCATAAGAGAAGCACGCTCCAGCTGGAAATAGTATGCAATGTAGCTCCTAGAGAAGCCCTGAGATGGACTCCTTCTTACTCCCCTAGGGTAACACTCGAAGTTTACCGAAGGTAGAGGTGGAAATCCGCTTGGAATTCCTGGTGCTAAACAACACTTTTCTTCTTGTGCTAAACAACCCTAGGAGAAGATGGAAGGTGAAATGTAATAGTCAAAAGATAATCCATAAAATGAGTCCATCCTCCTTTAATAATTTCTCCTCATGCCTTTGGACTCCTTTTTTAATATTATTTTATTAGTGGGGGCCATTTTCCACTAAGTTATTTTTGTTGCCATTTAATAAAATAATAATTTGCCTCTATTCTCCAATAAAATAATACTAGCCACCTTTCTCCATTAATATTTGCCCCTTTTTAATTAAAATTACTAAAATTGGGCAAAATTCCTTAGTGATTCCCATGCTCACAAGATTGGGCATAATACAGTTTCATTTACCTAGGCAGTTATTGTTTATGACGCTTCAAGAACTACTTTGGCAGATCCTCCACCCTTACATTGGAAATGAACTTCTTCATCTCATGCCTAATTAGAAGGACAAGGTGCACCTTGACCTGATCTAGATATTGCATCATTATCCTTTAGTTCTACAACGACATGCTTTTTCCTTGTGTCAGCTAAATATTTAGCTCCCCTCTTAATCTAAAGATTTCTGTGGCTGTGCAATAAATTAACTGATTTTCCAACACTCGACATTTTAAGAGCATAAGATCTACAGGTAACTTGTTAAAAGCATATGGCAGCATTAAAAGAAGTTCATCATCAACGACATCACCTCCCTTTGGACTGTCACCTTCACCATTCTTTCCTTTATGTGTGGCTTGAAGCCACTCATCCATAATGAGAAGTACACTGAGTTGGATGAATTGATTAAGACATTCATCTTTGTTTGTGTTTGCAATCATTTCTACAAGCAGTGTACACCATGAAATTAAGTCAGTTCCTTTCTTTGCACTATCATCTACATGTTCCTGCATCAGATGAGTAAGATGCTCGACTCCCGTTGAATTTTCCAGACCTCCATATTTGTCAGTAACGTTAGCAATTGCAACTGGTCTTATAGAATGCCCTTGTTTAAAATGTCCCACACAACTACACCTGCCTTTGAAGAGAATTCCATCTTAGCAGGATCAATATTCCAATTAGTACACTCTCTTTCTTTGCTCCTCTTGAGAAAGAAATGAACCATTTTGCATCTTTTATGAACTGAATTTCCACTGTTCAGATAGACCATGCACATTCAAGGTTCTAAAGGACTGCCCTCCCATATGGGTTGTTGTCAGCATGCCAGGCCTTCTTTTGGTCAGGAGATGTTCCACTTCTTCTTGATGTTCCTTGTGTTCCCAGTTAGTTAGCCACCATAAGTACTTGCTTGCTCTGTGATACACTCTCCGACATACAAATTGTTGAAAAGTGTAACTAGGTTCGGTCTTCATAATGACATGTAATTATGATTTTATTAAATGAGATGTAAATAAGAAAAATAAAATTATTTTATTGACTTGCTTCATGGGTTCCATGAGTAAGGGATTTTGTATTTGAGTCAAGACTCTCATTGAGAGTCTTTAGGATTTATTTGTCATCTAGTCATAAAATGTTAGTCATTGTCATGTAATGAAGTCATGCTATAGGTCAATATTGTCTATGTAAAGTTTCCTCCAAGAACCTGTCATCTATCCTCTTCAAGTCGGCCTATAAACAATGAAGGAACTCTCTAAATGAAGTTGGCCTAAACCCAGCTGTCAAGTCGGCCTAAAGATCATTTGAAGTGGTGTATAAATAGCCTAACTCAGCCCCCATTCTAAGAAAGTAACTCGTTTTGGATTCGGTCTAGAAAGAAGTGCGAAGGTGGAAAGGAGTGCGAAGAAGGCGCTGTGAAGAAAAGTACGAAGTTTCCTCTAGGAGACTATCTTCTGGGTATAGCAAAGTTTTTCTCGGTAGTGCGAAGTTGGGGCAACGAAGTTTCTTCTGGGTAGTGCGAAGTTAGGGCAATGAAGTTTCTTCTGGGCAGTGCGAAGTTTCTTCTGGACAAGTAAAAGAAGAGGTTTCTTCTAGGGCACCAAGAGAAGGATTCTTCTGAGACGTCAAAGTAAATATCTAGAGACTGAGTTTCTCTAGAGGAAACCAGTGAAGACCTAGAGACTGAGATTCTCTAGGGAAAGTCGAGAAGGAGCAATGAGAAGGATAGAGACCGAGTTTCTCTAGAAGGAGCCGAGGAGAGTAGTTCTAGATCAAGAAGAAAGGCGAAGGAAGGAAGAGGTAGAGCATCAAGGTTAGCGATAAGATTCTTGGGAGCATACTAGAGTCAAGGGTCTGTGTCATGGTCTTGGTACTTATCAATTGAAGATATAGAAGAAGAATTTTGATCGGGTTTTCCTCTCAAGAGGTGAGAGGTTTTGGCCCTGGCTGGAGAAGCCTACATACTCTGTCACTTGTCTTTTGTTATGCATATTGGTAATTGTCTTGATGAAAGAACACATTAATAAGCTGACCAACAAAAGACTATAAGTAAAAGTGCATCACAAACAATTATCAAGCAGAGAAATTGTTATCTTTGAATGTCCGAGATTTCTCAACATGGTATCGGAGCTTAGGTGCTGAAGACAAGAAGGCGCAGTCAAAGCAAGCTGACACAAGAGAATCGATCTTCAAAGAAGGATCAAAGCAAGTAAAGAGATCTAGTTCTTCATCAAACTGAAACCCTAGGTCGAAAGCAAGAGTCTTGAAATTATCTTCAAGAAGGAAGCAAGAAGAAAGAACAAAACCCTAGAAGCACTCTAGTAATCTTATATCACCCAGAAAGTGGAAGCTCTTCAAATCTAAGGAAGATTAAATCGATAGTCAATCGTCCCTCTATTGAAGCAGAGATCTCATAGAAGGCAGTCCTCCCTCACCGAAAGATTTGAAGTAAGAAGCAAGAAGTTCATCATCAAGTTGAAGATTTGATCTTAACAAGTAAGTACCTCTTATTATAATACAATCTAGTAAAAATGACTTCATGTTTCAAGGAAGACCAAAAGATGGTTGGGATATCAAACTTCCTTGTATGGAAAAGAAGAATAACATTGTCCTCGAATTAAATGAAGTCATTGATCATGTCCATGGGAAGGTCTCTAAGCCATTCGAAGAACAAGCATTATCTGAATACATGGAAAGGGATCTCAAGGCTCAAAAGATTCTTAGGGAGTCTATCAAAGATCCACTCATTTCCTATATAGCCTAGCTGGAGACATCTAAAGAAATATGTGATAAGCTGAGAGAACTTTTCTCTAGAAGCATGATAGGAAAGATCTGATCACTTAGATCCAATCTTCATAAATTGAAGGTGTCAAAGGATGAAGGGATATCGTCATGTCTCTCAAAGTCATCTCAAATAAAATATCAATTGAAGGATCTAGGAGAGCTGGTATCTGATAACGAAACAATCTCCATTATTCTAAATTTAACTGATGAACAAGGTAACCTCATTTCTACTAGGGAAGAGGAAGCTATCCCATTCATCAAATTATGGTCTCTTTGTAAGGTTGAAGAAGACAAGATGATGAATGAAAGTGATGAAAGATTAGATAGAAGGGAACAATTAGTGTAAAGTCAAAAAGGAAAATTTGGAAAGTTTGGTACTCCAAAGAAGAAACTGAAAAAGAAGAACATGGCTAAAGAAAGATGCTATGATTGTCATAATCTTGGGCACTACAGAAAATAATGTCCTAAACGTAAGAGGGACATGGAAGAAGACTATTCTACTAATGAAGTGAAAGAACCAAAGACAAAGAAGCATAAGAAGGAAGAAGCAAAAGGATGATAAAGATGATCTTCTTCATTAGAAAGTACCCTTCACTTGTAATTTATAGGTAGGAATAGTGTAAATAAGATAGGATGCATCAAACTAGAAAGAAGCATCATATTAGAAACATTAGAAGTAAGAGCTTATGGCGTGGGAAGCAGACAGTATGTATGGTACAAATCCTATTGATTACAAAGAATAGGAAGCTCTTAGGAAGCCTCATTGATACTTATAGAAAGGAGTAGAGGTCATCATCCATTGGGCCCATCATAGTCAATAAATAAAACATCTACCGAGTGAGGATATGAAAAAATCCTCGAGTTTCTCTGATGGAATCATAATCAAAGGATTCACTGATGTAGAAAGAAAAGCAAGGTTTTCATCAGGAATTCCAACTCGTGGGATTCAAAAGGTGATGGCATGATGACATAATAGGAAAGCAGGATAAATTCCTTTCGAATGAAGCTGCTACAAGAAGTCTGGATCATTGAAAGAAAAAAATGAGGTATGTATGCTTACATAGATGATTATGAAAGTCATGTCATATGGTTACAGATAATATGAATCACTATTCCCATCCTGGGATATATGATCAAGAGAGGAAAGGATCTCCTGCTCCGAAGGATTGCAGCAAAGAATAAGTTACACTAGATGAAATCAACATAATATGTTCTCATATGAATCATGAGGAAGCTGACTACAATCAAGGAACTATGATTGGAAGCTCCTGAGAATGAAATGTGAAAAGATAGGAAGAGATTGTGACAACATGAAACGAAGGTAGAAGGCATTCAACATCTGAAGCATAGTTGCGGGGG
>APFE030738069.1:278131-343137 GCA_000404065.3 Pinus taeda | reverse complement strand
ATAAAGGATAACTTTGAAAACAACAAGACAAACCCTAGTTCAACCAACACTTTGACATTTTTGAGCAAATATGCATTGGATTCATTAGTTCAAAATGATTGGCTTTAAACCACATTCACATGCTTTTCACACTTTGGCAAACAATGTATTTTCATGAGGAGAGGCCTACTTGCAACCTTGATGCAATCCGGGTTTGTTTGGCAGCTTAATGGTGAAATTTGGTGGAGGAATTCCCAACAGGTCGCTCGCCTCTGACGGGTCGCGCCTGTGTAATTTTTACACTGCGGAGGTGCCCTGACGGGTCGCGCACCTCTAACGGGTTGTGCCCTTTTGCAGGAGGCTTTTGGAGGCCTTCCCGGTGTCGGAATCGGGTGCAGGATAGCTCGTTGGAAAGGTCTTTGAGTCTATTTCTAACCCAACTAGAATTTTTTAATTTGGAGTTCATTTGCTCTGTCAAAAGTCAAATCTCCCAAGACTGGTCAAAAAGTGCCAAATGAGGCTGCCTCAAGGAAGAGTGCTGTTGGAGTCAACTTTTGAATGCCTTTCTCAACCCCAAATTGAGCTCATGATAGCTCATTGGAAATCTATTTGTGTCTAGTTATCATTTTACCCATCAAGAAAATCATTTGGCCAAGCAAGCTAGGAGAAAACTTTATTTTTCCAAGGTCACTTCAAAGGTGCCCTTGATTCTCCTGAGGCAACGGTATTCTTTGAAATTTCTCTCAAACCATGACACCTGTGCAAAAAGTGAAGGATTATTTTCTTATTTGGCATGTTTTAGAAAAAAACCTCTCTCATTTTTCCCAAATTCATCTTTTATTTCTCTGGAACATCATTTGAGTGCGACTTGTCCCGATGTGTGAAACAAGGAATTTTGTCGAAATGGAGCGAAATGAAGGGGATAGGGGGCTTCTAAATTCTTGGGGAAATTTTTTGGGAGTGGGGAGGGATGTTAGGGAGTAGGGGAAAGTGGAATCTCAGAGATTGAGTGAGGGGAAAGGGTCCAAAAGGGAAAAACACAGGCCAACCTAGAAAATTGCCAGGTTGTAGCAAGAAACTAGGGTTTGTGCGAAAATGAGGAATTTGGGGAATCTCAGTGATGGGAAGCATTTGGTAAGGTACTTTAAGGATAGGGGAAGGTGTATGAACATCAGGATACAAGTTTTTCTAGTGTTTTGACCATCCAAGAGAAATTAGCTTTCAAAACCCTAGGAGAGGGAAATGAACTTGCCAAGGAACATGAAGCATGAACAAGGTGTAAAATGACTCATTAGACACTGAGATGATAATGAAAACCCTATGAATGATGATAGACTCAGCTGAATAGTGACATATATTGGCATTTGGGCAACTTTGAAAAAGAGTGAGAGCAAACCCTAGACCCAATGCCTAGTGACCAAATTTTGCTTGAAGACTCACTGAAATGACAAAATTTGACCTTGACACTTCAAAATCACTTTTTAAGAGCATATTTGATCATTGGAGGAAGGCTGGAAAGACTGACACTAACATTGGCTCCAATGGGGATGGTAGCTCTTTGGAGGTGCCAAGAACCTCAGACCTCTGGGAGAGCAGACCAATGCTTTCAACCATTGGGTGATGGAGTCATTATTTCGGCAAACGACACAAGACTCTGACTTCATTTATTGACTGAAACCTGACTCAAGCTGACACAATTATGAAAACAACATGACTGAAAACTGACTCACAAATGACTCATGACTGACTTAACGAAAACAATAACTTACAAAGCTTATTGAAGGGCAGCAGTCCATCAAGATTTGAAATCATGATGACAACCACCTATGTTTCTTACAAGACAATATACATCAAACTATATCAAAATGCCAATGCAACCAATCAAGAAGATGGCTTCTTGACTGATTCTCCCTATCAGAACTTCTGGTCAATAGTACAAACCTATCACTGGGCATCCAAAAACATAGTTGACCATGGCTGCAACAAAACACGATAATAAATATTTTCACTGCTGGCTGCAACAAACTTGCTAAAGGATCGTGAAAAAAATGAAGATTTGCCAATGCCACCTCCTGCTGAAAGATCAAGGTGTGCTTTGTTTCAAATTCTGATCTGCCTTCATCATGTGCTTCAGTAAAAGTATGCTCATGGGCTTCAAAAAACTCTGAACAAATGGATGGGCAGATCTCTTCTTGGAAAAGCATTTCAGCACATGAAACATATGAAGAATCTGAAAGGTAATCTTGTATGCTATGATCTTCTGTAGTTTGAATGAAGATCTCATCTTGGTTTTCATGAACTGACTGAATTACCTCCTCATGCAGGCTCTGTTCTGATGGCATGAGAACATTTGGATCAAAAACTTTGTCTATGTTCTCAACAACAAAACCCTCCTTTTCAGGATTTAGCACAAGGTACGCTTGGTCATCACAATCTGAATCTAGAACTGAAGTAGATGTCCTGTCTTCTTCAATCTGCATGCTTTCTTCTTTTGTGGGCAGATCTGAAATAAGCCCTTCTCTTTCATCATTTTCAGCCATATGGCCATCTTCAACCTGCTGATCTTGATTCTACTGCAAAATGTCCTGATCATCTTGATGGGAATTCTCTAATTTTTCTTTATGCTGGTGAAATGGATTCTCATACAGAGCCTCCATGATCTCGTCATCCATAAAATTATCATCTTCATAATATTTCTCGAGGCTTTCAATAAAACTATAAGCATGCTTGCAACAGTCTTGAACTAAATTTAATGATAGATAAGAGTCCTAGTATCTTTCAATGAACATAGCATGAAAATCCTTTAAACAATAAATACAAGCAGGCGGCAAACTTTCATACCCTGATTGGGCTTAACCTTCCAGAGTGGCCAAGAATATCTTCATCAAGCAATCTTCAAGAAAATCAACCCTCAACTTGCAAATATGCATGTGAAATCTAACCAGATGTAGAGCAACGTCCTTCCTACCATCATCTTTAAATGTAGGCAAATTCCTTGACCAATCTACCTTTGGAATTTTATTTGGAAAACCAGGGATGTGATCTCGGCTCAAGGGAGCATATCTTCTTGTGATTTGGTCCATCATGAAAAGCTCAAAGCTACTGATTTCTCTGCAGTGGAGTCACCATGAAGCACTGATCGCTGGATTCTTCATGAAAGGAGTCGCCAGGTGAATGATTTCAGCCTGTGAAAACTTTCAACTTATCATCAAAAGTTCAGAGTTTACAAATACACTGGGATAAAATGCAATCGAAGTGTTGTATTCACAAGCTCACGGAGATTGACTAAAGCAACGTTTATCTACTAACGCTGATGTAAAACAAGAGCGCGTTCGAAGGCTACCTGGTGTATCTTCAGACTCCGTCTAAGACTTATGAAATAACACGTCAATGAGCAAAAGATAAGTTTGTTCTCCCCAGTATGGTCGCCAGTATGTTAGCGCTTGAAATTTCACCTCAGGCTGAAAAAGCAAACCTCAAGGAAACATCAAACCATTTAGCCTCGTAGCTAGCCCTACGGGGCAGGAGAAGGCTCTCTCTGGTCAATCTCAGTAAAATCTTCAATGGATGAGATGACCAATAGGGTAACATTGATTTTAGGCTAGTAAAACTGATTAGAAAGATTGATTTTGGGGTTTTTGGGTTTTTGGTGGCAAATTGAGGGGATGGCAATTTTGGGTGCGGGAATTGGACACAGTTTCTGCAGGGGGTTCCTTGGGGCGAGGTAGGAGACAGTATTGATGCCTTTAACTGAAGTGGATGGTCAGGAATGACAGGTGAGGAGCTAAGGAGAGCAAACAATAACTTTGAATTCTCCTTAAACAGTAGAAAACATTGAAATTTAACAAACTTAAAAGCAGAGCATGGCAAGCATGAATTCTTACTTTAACACTTCGTTTTCTTAATGTGCAGAAGGAAAAGAAAGGAAATGATTCACATAACACACTTACAGGTACATAGAAAAACACACCATCAATACATGTAACCACAAGAATCCCAAAAAGGACTGCAAAACCCTGGTCTTCCTTAGCCAAAAATTGCAGAGATACAGTGAAATAATACAATGATAGCTTCTCCCTCAAGAGTCCAACATTCCAACCTCTGAAAATGAGAAAGAAAGTACATAATATAGATCATCTAACCTCTTTCCCTGCCTCCATGGGTCAAGCTCACTATCCTAGGAACTGTTTCAACTACTTCTAAACTTAGCACTAAAAACTAGGCAGTCAAAACAACTTGCCTCTATAAACTAGGAAACCTATCCATTCATTAAATGTTTGCTATTTCATGCATGAATCTTCTAGAATAGGTAAATAAGTGTCATGTCAACATGAAAATACATTAATTACATCAAAGAGGGTGAAAATCCCATTGCAATTCAAAACTGGTCAAATCTGGGCGAATTCCTGAGCTGTAGATGAATTCCTGTGAAAACTGCCCAACGGGTCGCGTACCTCTGCCTGACGGGTCGCGCTACTTTGGAGCTGATTTTGAGGTACTTCCAGGTGTCCAAATGAGGCACAAGTGGGCTTGTTGGAAAGGTCTGGATGTCTACTTTCCAAACCAAGTGGAATTTCTGAATTTGGTGGCCATTTCCCCCTCTAAAATTGCAATCTCCCAAGAAGGCTTTCTGTGTGTCAAAAATGTGGCAGAAAGTCATCTTTTGCTTGTTTTTTGACTTTCTGGAGGCCCAAAACTTGATGAAATTTCTTAGTAATGGCTGAGCAAGTGTAACTTTCCATGAAAAGTCTGGAAATGCTGAGTTTTTGCAAAATGGAGTTGCTGGGATGAAGGGTCTCACCGGGGGTGAGACCTGTTAATGGAGAAAACCTGTAAATTGCCTGAAAAAACCAAAATTTACCCAAAATGCTCAAAATTTCTTGGGATTTGTGCTGTGGATACGCTATTTAGTGCCTTGGTCCTTGAGTGAAGCCTCGGCCAAGATATGGAGGGGATCGGGCCTCTTTCTCCGTTTTAGTGCCTTGTCCAACCGCCTTTGAAGCACCTTCATCTTCGCTTTGCACACGTGCATCCGCGCCCAATAATGGTTCTTCATGTTCCTCAACGGTTTGTTGTCTTGGTTGGCCTTAGCCAACAGCCTTTTCAAATGAGCATTGTCCCAAATAAGCATATATTCTCGATCTATGGGTGTCAAATCACCGAGTCTCCTACGAGCCAATTCCCGGTCTTCACGAATCTTCCGCAGCTCATAAAGCTTGTGCTCATCCTCCAACTGTTTGTTGCGCTGCTCTAAATAGTTAATTATTCATTTTTCCATCTGCAATTTAGTGTGCAGTGACTCATTCTCGGTCCTTTTCTCTCGGATGATATCCTTAAGCTCCGAGCTAGGAGAACCGGTGTCAAGATCAATAATGTCAATATCTGGATCGCCTGACAATCCCTCCTCAATCATGGGCTGCTTGCCCCTCTCTGATACCTGTGCTGTTGTTGGAAGCGATGCCCCTTCCAGCTAGTGTGGAGATAACACTCGCGGTTCTGATGAAGAAGGCGAGACCCCTTCCACCTGGTGTGGAGAAAGTACTCACTGAGCTGCTGCAAATAAGGCCCTCTGGCCTCTCTGATAAGTAACCAAAGGTGAGGAGTTGACATGTCTAGTGACGGGGATGTCATGCTGCTGAGATGGTCCTCCCTCCTCGTGAACAACCTCAGGATGTGGCAGGGGTGATGATGTGAAAAGTTCACAAGAGATGAACTCCTCCCATGAAGATGCTCACTGTTTTGACTGTTTGAAATGTTGTTTCAAACTGTTTGAGATGTTGTTTCGAAGGTACAAATGCACAAGGGTGTGTTAGGGAAGGGAGGATTTGAAGGGAAATTGGGAAAAACATATGAAATAGGGAGTTAAGGGAAGGAATCATGATATATACCCCATCACATATATATGATTTGCAAAGGCTTTATGAGAGGTAGGGTTTAGGTTTAGTTTCTTGATTTTTAGGGATAGGGGTAGGGTTTAGGGCTTTTGATATTTGTTTTGGTAGGGAGAATGAATAAAATGATGAGGGAAGTGGAAATAGGATGTAGTGAAAAAGTGGGGGTATAAAGGATAACCTTGAAAACAACAAGACAAACCCTAGTTCAACCAACACTTTGACATTTTTGAGCAAATATGCATTGGATTCATTAGTTCAAAATGATTGGCTTTAAACCACATTCACAAGCTTTTCACACTTTGGAAAACAATGTATTTTCATGAGGAGAGGCCTACTTGCAACCTTGAAGCAATCCAGGGTTGTTTGGCAGCTTACTGGCGAAATTTGGTGGAGGAATTCCCAACGGGTCGCGCGCCTCTAACGGGTCGCGCCTGTGTAATTTTTACACTGCTGGAGGTGCCCTGACGGGTCGCGTGCCTCTAACGGGTCGCGCTCTTTTGCAGGAGGCTTTTGGAGGCCTTCCCTGTGTTGGAATTGGGTGCAGGATAGCTCTTTGGAAAGGTCTTTGAGTCTACTTTCCAACCCAACTGGAATTTTTCAATTTTGAGTTCATTTTCCCTATCAAAATTCAAATCTCCCAAAACTGGTCAAAAAGTGCCAAATGAGGCTGCCTCAAGGAAGAGTGCTATTGCAGTCAACTTTTGAATGCCTTCCTCAACCCTAAATTGAGCTCATGATAGCTAATTTGAAATATCTTTGTGTCGAGTTATCATTTTACCCATCAAGCAAATCATTTGGCCAACCAAGCTAGGAGAAAACTTTATTTTCCCAAGGTCACTTCAGAGGTGCCCTTGATTCTCCTGAGGCAACGGTATTCTTTGACATTTCTCTCAAACCATGACACCTGTGAAAAAAGTGAAGGATTCTTTTCGTCTTTGGCATGTTTTGGACGAAAACCTCTCTCAGTTTTCCCAAATTCATCTTTTATTGCTCTGGAACATCATTTGAGTGCGACTTGTCCCGATGTGTGAAACAAGGAATTTTGTCGAAATGGAGCGAAATGAAGGGGATAGGGGGCTTCTAAATTCTTGGGGAATTTTTCTGGAGTGGGGGAGGGATGGTTTGGGGAGTAGGGGAAAGTGCGAATCTGCATAGATTGAGTGAAGGGGAAAGGGGTCCAAGAAGGGAAAAACACAGGCCCACCTAGAAAAATTTGCCCAGTTTGTAGCGTGGAAAAACTAGGGTTTGTGGAAAAATGAGAAATTTGGCGGATTAAGGGATGGGGGAAGGTGTTTGATAAGGTAATTTAAAGGATAGGAGGGGAAGGTGGTAATGAACATTATGGATACATGAGTTTTGCTGAATGATTTAACCACCGTCCAAGAGAAATTGGCCTCCAAAACCCGAGGAGAAGGGAAATGAACTTTGTCAAGGCACAACTGAAGCATTGACAAGATGTAAAATGACTCATTAGACAACTGACAATGAATAATGACAAACGCCTATGAATGATGAAGACTCAGCTGAATAGTGACATAGAGTTGCATTTGGGCAAACTTTAGAAGGAGTATAAAGCAAACCCTAGACCTAATGCCTAGTGACCAAATTTTGCTTGAAGACTCACTGAAATGACAAAATTTGACCTTGACACCTCAAAATCACTTTGTAAGAGCATATTTGATCACTGGAGGAAGGCTGGAAAGACTGACACTAACATAATTTATTGTGTGTGAATGTGATAGTGAACAGGTGGCGTAAAGGGTGGTTTTGGAGCTGGGGGAGATGGAATATGGTGTGAATGGGTCTTAGGACGTCTTAGGTGGCCTTCTGGAGGCTTTTCCCACACTTGGCCTTCAAAAGATTGCCTACAGGAAAAACTACAGGAGGACACAGGAAATCTACAGGAGGAAAACAAGGCAACTACAGGAGGCCTACAGGAGGAGGCCGAGAGCATTTTTCACTATTTTGAGGGTGTGAGAGTGGGTGAGAAAGGTGGATGAAGGTTGGAATGAGATTTTAAGGCGCCTAAGGTCTAGCATGAACAACCACGAGAGAGAAAGATGATTGGGTTTGCTCCAAGAGAGAGGAAGAAGTCCTGTGAAAAATGAAGGAAACTAAGGCAGAATTGAGGTGAGGTTTGGGAGAACTATGTGGCATGGATCAGATGGAGGATGTGATGGCTGATAAGCTGGCCTACTGCTAGAAGATATCTACTGCAAAGCAACTGACAATCAACCAAGAAGATCAAGCAAGCAATGAAATGATTGCATCTAGAAAAACAGAGTTTTGCATCAAAATAGTCTAAACTATGATCTGTGGAAGGAAATGCAGAGAAATGCTACAAGGAAGGAAAGCATGAAGGAATACCATTGTAAATCAGGAAATGAGCATGATGAATAAGATCTAAAGCAAAGAAAATCTGGACTATTAACCTACTAAAAAGCTGCAAACACTAAAAGTCCTATGAATGAGGAAAATCTGTGTTTTTGGGGCAGCAAGAGGGTCTTTGCCTCAAATCATGGTCCCAGAGGGCCAAGTCACTGTTACTAGCCTTTTGAATCTTTTTTTATCACTGCTTAACCTGCTACAAAAAGCACAAATGGAAGCAAACTACTAAATCATCAAAAGCAACCTATTCTTAACCATGAAAGAAATACATCTAACAGCAAATTAATCTACAAACTGGAGTAAGCATACAAATACAAGTAAAGAGAATCTTGGTTGCTTGGATTGGGCCCTAACCCAAGAGCTTCAGCCCTCTGAGGTAACTCAGTGGTAGCTCAAAAAGGATTCCATCTTCGTTATCAAAAACATAGCAAGTTACATGGAACTGTCATAAAAATAATCAGCTCGAAATTTGAGCAGAGTTTACATAAGAAAAAATATGAGCCTAGTGAGGCCCTAAGCCTCTCTACTTATACAAATGAAACTACCAATAACTTCCTTAAAATCAGGGAGGCTTGCCTCCCAAAACTCGAGATAATCATCAGTCATCCTCCACTTGCTCAGTTGGCTTCTAGTGCATGATTCGGTTGCTTGTACTCCAAGCTAAATGAAGGGGAATTTGAAGTGAGGAGTAATAAATGAGGGGGATTCCCTCCTGTAAGTCCTCTCCTCTGTCCACTTCGAGTTATTGCTGCCATTTTTCCACTGGATCCTTAACTTTGACCTTGAAATCCATCAATAATCTGAATTAAATACATGTTAGACCACATCGCACAATAACTAACTCAACTCACTCTATAAGCATAAATATAATCAGAAAATCATACAATAGGCTAAGAGAATGATTGATTTGACTAGGTTAGGAGGTAAAATGAGCTCATATAATTACCCATTTATGAGGCTCATCATTGATCATGACCGAAAATTCGTGCCATAAATGATGTCGATCAGCCCTATTTATAGTTGTTTCACATCAAAATAAGCTGACTTATTGGAGGGTAAGTTGACATGTCATTTGGAGGACATCATTTATTCTATTTTGTAGACAACTTGAAGGAGATGCTTGTGCTTGTCTTGGAGGGCTATTTGACACTTTCATTGACTCTTATACAAATGTAACATGCCTAAGAAAGGTCCTTCATACATGACATTGACTCTCCTTGACTTTATGACCAATCCTATGGGCTCACAATGGAAGCCATTACTAAAAATAAAATTCCTTGCTCATGAAACCCATGAGACAAGCATTACAAAAATAATTTTATTTTTCTTTACATCAAATCACAATTAGATATGTCATTATGAAGACTGAACCTTGTTACACCTTTCAACACTCCCTCTTAACAAGGGAGGTATTGATAAAGGTACTTGGTCATTCTCAATCTGAAGAATTTCTCATAAGAAGAGTCGAATTTGTATCCCCATCTGTATAACATCATATCAACCAACATTGTCACATAGAAAATCCTTGAATAATATCTCTACCTCTCCACGAGATTTGAGCACAATGGTGGCGAGACCAATGATGTATAGACACCCTCATTATTATCCCTCTCAAAACATACCCCACCTGGGTTCTCAGGATGTGTTCCACTAGGACTATTCTTATCTTGGATTTCAAGTCCTCAAAGAATATCGATCCACTATGACTACTCTTATCTTGGATTCCCTAACACATCCTCAAAGAGCATTGGATGCCAGATGTTTACCCAATCCTCCATTCTATTTTCCCAATTGATGACAAGAAATATGTGTTTATCTCTCCCTCTTAATTAGGGAGGACATATCTATTCCAATAAAGTAATGTACTCATTCCTATGGAAGGAATTTACCTAAGCTCCCTCTTTGATTTTCTCTTCTTGTAGGTGCCTTTATACAAAATGCTTCTCCTCTTGCTTTGTAGTATTCTTTTATTCCTTTCTTTTTCTTGATGTGATTGAGACTTCTTGACTTGATGCTTCAACCTTGTAGTTGTCCTTGAGATGTTCTTCCTTGATGAGTCACCTTATGAGTGTTCTTGAGATGCCCCTTTCTTGATGCATCACATTAGCTCTAATACCATGTTGAAGAATCAAGGGAAGATAACAATTTGTGAAGCACTTTTCCAATTTAACTTTGTTAGCTTGATCTTCTTCTTCTTATTATTAGTGTGTGTGTTTACTTCATCAAAATACTACCAAAACACAAGAAACAAGAACACAAGATGTTAGCTCTCTTCCAAGGAAAAAACTCTCTCTCTTAGAGAGTAAAACCCTTTCATAAATTTCTCTTATTGAAGATTTTATTGATCAATGCCAAACCCTAAACCCTTGACAAGAATATCCTCCAAGCACAAGTCAAGCCCTTTCAAGATCACTTCCTCTTGCAACACTTAATCATCCCTCTTCTGGCACTTCATCTTCCTCCTTCCGACACTTTGTTCTTCTTATTCCTTCGCCTGAGATGGACCCTTTCTAACTTAAGAAGATGAACTTGTCACCTCCCAACTGAACCTTCTTTTCTTCACTAGGATTACAGACTTAGAGCAACAATAATACATCCCTAATTCTTCACACATGTGAGGGGATACCTACACAAAAACTGTGTTAGATTCATTCTTCTTCCTTCGCTTGTGTAGCCTTCTTTTTCGCTTGAATGAGAGGCCTTATAGGCACTCTTTTCTAGCCCAAACACTTTTCCTTTATGATTGTAATAGGAGCTTGTAGAAATTCCCCCTGTAGATCACCTGGTAATGCAATGTACTAAAGAAAAACACTTGATCTACTTCTACAAACAAGTTAGCGGAAGCTTAATCGAACATGAGCAACATCAAGCATGAACAGATATAACTGAGAATGAGAAGTAATCAACCATAACATATAAGATATATCACTGGGGAAATCACCAGCCTAAAACCCCAACTCTGTATTATCATACAAGTGGAAATCTTGTTCAAGTTACAAAAAGAATCAGCTCTCAAGCTACCCTGAGCTCTTTGTAATCAAACAATGCAGCTCACAGACTCAATAGACATAGAATATATCTTCCTCAAGCCCTCCAAGCCTCCTATTTCCTTGCGCAATTTTGATTAGGGTCCAATGATATCACGTGTGAATTGGCCTCATCACACTCACTGTAACCTCAGGTCCAACTGTGGAATCCATAAGGAATAATATTCCTTCTGTATGCAAGGAATATTCACCAAGGAATATCCTAGCAACTGATAGTACATTCTCCCTCCATCTGATCTCAACTGGGTCTCTGACTGAACTGACATGCATGAGTTATCCATGAGTGAATACTCAGTTATCTAAATTACAGTAGTTACATGCATGCAAGCATTAACTAATTGAACTCTCATTAATTTAACAAACTGTTAAATTAATCTAATTCGACTTGACTAAGTTAAACTAAGTCAATTGATTACAACTCAATATTACAACTCACTCTTATCTCTTTAAATGAAGGTTAAATTCCTCAATTAATGGAGAAATGGTTGCATGTCCTCACATAGACTTCAAGTTTGATTTTCCTTAACTAATTAACTCAAGATGAATTAATTAATTAATTTCCAAACTGCTGTTGATACCAAATTCGAATTTTACTTCCTATGTTTAGTCCAGGGATTGACTAAAATAAGAAGGGATCCCGAAATGCTATTTTTAGAAAAGTTATTTTTTAGCACTTGCACTTTTCACCCACTGTAGCTAAGATCTCCAATCGTTGAACTGCTATTTATAGTAGTGCTATTTTTAGCATCTTCTATTTTTAGCATTTCCTGTTGCATTTTTCAACAGAGCTTGATATGAAAACAGAATAGCCTTCTTACCTTTGCACGTGTGACTGCAATTAGCCCTAGAATAGTTCCCAAACACTCGCTTTACTTCCTTCCTTCTTTGTTACACTTGGAGACTTCTTTCCTTAACTTCTTTGTATAGGAGGTCGAATAGATCCTTATATAGGAGTCTGTCTCCTTCTTTTAGGCCGACTTGAGGCCGACTTGAAGACTTGAAGCCGCCTTGCTCTATATAATTTTGATCGCTCCTTTTGATGGTTCCAATGCTTGGAGGAGGCTTATGAATTTGCTTGGAGGTCATCTTATGACTCTAATACATATTATTACATAGTGTAACAAGCCCATAAGGGTCTTTAATAAATACATTGACTCTTTGACTTCCTAGAAGCACACAAATATGTGCTTGACCTAATCAATGAGCAAGAAACTCGTTGTTATAAATAACAAAAATAATACTTCTTTTTTTTTTACAAGTACAAAGATCAAACTTACATTTATGAAGACCGAACCTAGATACACTTTCTTCAACAAAGGGAAAGGACGACTGTGGCCTTCAGCGAAACTATAAAGTGAGGTCTGGCAAAGATTTAACATCACAGGTGGTGAGAGCTCGAGTATTCACGAACCCATCTGTACGGTATTTAATCTGGCTTCAAAGTGGTCTCAATGGTATTCAGTGATCTCAAATAATTGTGCTCTGGTTCGAGGAATCTGGAGTGCAGGGATGAAGGTCGACTACGGCTGGTCTTTGCAAGTTGATGGTGAACTCGACCTAGTATGTCCTTATCCTTTTCCTTTTCCCTAGTTTGGGGATTGCCATTTTCTATGTGCCTTATGTAAGGAGGGGAAAAGCTTACTGGTGGATTGGAAATTTTTTGCGATTGTTTATAATGGCACTCTCATTCACATTACATTGGTTTCAGTTTTTTACGACACTCTATTATCTCGTATGGGATTGTTTCATATGTTCTGGGTTTTATGTAATTTGTTTTCTGCATGCGGGTTATATGTGTTTGGGGGTAAGATAACATGGCCAACCTTGAGGAAGGGAAGGGCAAGGACAGCTTTCGAAGCCATGTTTGTGGATTTTTTGATACCATCCAAGTGAATGAGAGCAGGGGGGTTGTTATTAATTATTTATGGAGGTCTTTCACTCTTGGAAGCTTCATGCTTTCCTCTGTATATGGGTTTGGGCTATTGTTGCTTGGTGTGGTGCAGTCAAGAAGGTGTCGCTCATGTTTTATTGTCTTCTTCTTAGGTTTAAGCTTAACATCAATTGCCTTTTGCTTTCATGTCATGTTGTTGCACCATGTTTGCATAAACAATTTCTCTCTTTGTCCCCTACACTACTAGTTGGATCATAGGCGGGGGCAAGGTTGAGGAACTGAATGAAGGGCGGTCTTTCCTCTTTCACTATGGTCAAGTCTTCTCCAGGTGTTGGCACCTCTAGGCATGGAGGTCATGATCGTAATTCTCAGGCTAGTAAAGAAAAGAGTAGGGGCTTGTCTTTTGGCAAGCCTCCAAGACAGCGAGGCAGAAAATCTAATGCCCAGATCTTGCAAGAAACGGTCTAGACCTATCACAGTGGGACTCCTGCTCAAGTGAAGCAATTGATTTCGTCTTGGGAGGACAAATTGAACCAGAAGGTAGAAATTGAGCTCCTGACAGAGGATTGGAGTCGGTTGATTTAAGATCCCGCTTATACCTGTGGTTGTCTTACTCTGTACAAGCAATTTGTTCATCTCTTCTGGCTAATGAAAAGCATTGTCAACAAATCCATTATGTCCTCTCCAACGATTTCTGCAAATCCTGACCCTAGTCTTCAGGAGATTCATAAAGAACTTCAGTTGATCCAACTTCAAATCCAATAGTAGAATGCTCGCCTTGGTTGAATTGAGTGCCACATTCCTTGTTTGCCTCAATCTGAACTATCATTCTCAAGCGCAAAAGACCCCACTCTGGTGGAGTCATCTGATGAATAGATGGTTGAAAGAGAATGGTTGATATCATTTTTTATTTTGTTTTATGATGTATATGTTGATTCAAATTTTTGCTTGTAGTTATATGGTATGTAGATGGTTTCGGGCCAGACGTTAAGGCCTATAAATCTACGATATATAGACTCAAACTGTTTAAGTTTTGGATGACATATAATGAGGTTTGATGGCCAACAGACCTGGTTTCCCACCAAGCAGGTTAAGGCCACATAACACTTTTTTATGGTTGTAACATGCTTGATGATTTAAAATGAGTGATTGAAAAAGTAGTGCCAAACTTACCAAAAAAAATGTGAAATGTAATGTGAAGTAGATTTGAACTAGACAAATATACAATTTTTTTCCTTTAGAAAATATATTCTCCATATTTCTTTTTTATATATTTATAATCATTAATATTACAATTATTTGTCATAAATAAATTAAAATTCCAATTTCAATAATTAAAAATATTTAAATTAAAACCAAACAAATTATAAATTTAGGTTAATAAAACATATTATAATCTTTTAAATAAATTTAAAATTTAAAAATAACAACTTAGAGACGTTGCTTTCATTACTAATAAAATAAACATATATCATCATGAGCATATATATATCAACGATGGTTATAAGATATTAAACCAACGGCCGTACTTGTTTTGAACAGCGGTAAGGGCCACTATTTAACGTCAATTTTTATATCGCTAATCTCTCCATTCTTAACTTTGATGGTTTTTTGTTTTTTTGTATATTCAATGGGCTACGGTCAAGATTCAGTGGGCATAACGTAGCCAGAAATGAAAATTTAAGTGGGAAATGATTTTTAAAATAATAGGTTTAAATCAAACGTTATATTAAAGATTAATAGTTTATATTATATTAACAATTGAATTGGAAGCTGGAAAATCACGTCAAAATGTAATATAACACAACATTATAACGTAAATTTATTAATGTATTGAAATATATATATTTTCTTTTTAACAACAAAATAACAAAATGTCTTTTATAAAAATTTAAAGAGGAGTTTACATACATCTGTGGAAGAGAAAGGGACATCGACAACATAAATCTCTGGAATTATAAGAGAGAAAAAATGCCTAGCATCTGAATGATGGATTGTCTATAGAGAATCAGCCAAGACCAAAAAAGGAACAGAGATGAAACTTCAATACATCAAATAATAAAAAAGGAACCAACCCCGCCTATAGAGGGACCGAAAAGAAAAGCCAAATAAACCATCTCAGGCTCATGAAAAAAAAGAAACCAAAAAAAGAAGAAATATAGACTTAGTAGACATAATGTAAGGAACAACCAAAATAGGCATAATGTAGCCAAAATTGAAAATTTAAGTTGGAAATGGTTTTTAAAATAATAGGTTTAAATCAAGGGTTATATCAAAGATTAATAGTTTATATTATATTAACAATTGAACTACAAGGTGTAAAGACACATCAACATAAGTTAAAAAGTAAAATAACACAACATTATAACATCATTAAGTTTATCCCTTTATCTAGGATGCTCCATGTCCTTTTATAGTAGGCAAAGTTGAGGATGTCCCTTCAGTTGAAATCACTCATCCAGATATGGATGGACTCTACGAGTTATTGGCAGGTAATGGCCTTATCCGCCGCTTCAATGGGTTGTGGACACATACAATAGACCTTTACCAATGGATCCATTCAACTTGGACCAAGGCATGCAAGGTCCTCCTTTGTTCCAAGGGTTTCTTCATCATCATTTTTTACAATGATGTGGATTAACGGAATGCTCTTTCCAAGGGGCCTTGGTTTTGGGGAAAAGTTGGGCTTTTTTTGACCCATTGGTTCCCAGATTTTAACCCCTCCACAACGGTGATCACAAAGCTAACCATGGGTTTTGCTCCTCAATTTTCCGGCCCATCTATGGCATGCTACAGTGTTCCATGGTATTGGAAACACCTTGGGTCGTTTTCTGGCTAGAGATCCCTCATGCGACTAGTGTGGAGTCTTCACCTATGGTAGGGTTTGCATTGAACTTGACATCAACACAGGCTTTCCTAACAAAATTATTTTAAAAATAGGTGATTTTCACTGGACCTATCAGCTAGACTACGAGAACACTACTTTTGGTGTCAACTTTGCCATCAAACAGGGCATCTTCAAAATTCCTATTCTCAAAAGACAGTCAAACAAAAACACAAATCTAAAGCAATGGAAGCCATGTGGCCCACCTCCAAGAGAAGAGGAGGATTCCTCTTCCTCATATGAGGAAGATGATGAGTCTAATGACAACATGCTCTCATCGGACGAGGCCCAAAATTGAAATCTTCAAAAGCCTCGTGAAGGAGGCCAGGGGATAAAAGTTTTGTTAGTCAGAAGAGAAGAAGTTAGTAATAATGCTATGATAGGTGCCATGAAGTGTGCCCGTGAATCATCCTCCTAAGACTCTGACAAGGATGCCTCCTTAGATTGTTAGAACAAGGCTTAAGGTAGCTTTGGTAGACACACCTCCAAAAGGTTGGATCAAAGTAACAAAAAGGAAGGGAAAGAAAGGACACACTAGTGATTAGCCCCAAGTTAGGTGATTTCAAGGTTTCTATTTTTCATTTTCTATTAAGTGTTATGTACTCTGTTTCATGGCCATCCTTAGGCATGTTTTGTCTATTGCCATTTGTTGGCCAATTCTTCTCATGTATATCTGTTTTCTGCAATGAAATATAATGTTTTTGATTTACAAAAAAAAAAACACCAATAAATTTATCAATATATCAAAGCATTTATAGATTTAGAGATTTGAAAGTTTGTACAAGTATTTAATGAATTAGTTTATAATTTTAAAAACATTTAGCCCCATTATTTTTTATTTGTAAAATCTATTGTGTGTATAGGGTGCCATTGTTTAAACATGCTACGTTTTAGAGTTTTGGGTTGAAATACAATGATTTTTTTGTCAAATCTTAATTTGCGTTATTTAAAATGGATTTTTGACTACATATATGGATTCAACACCTTGGAAATGCCTTGGGGAATTTAGATTGTAGAGAGTTTACAACTCAAACTTGTGATTCCAAGAAATCCCTACAAAATTCTAGGCAAATTAAACCAGAAAATATGTTGGAAAACCCTCCAAAACATAGCACAAATAGACTACAGAATATAAGATTCACTAACATTCTGTGATAAGAAAGATGTGTTTACCTTTTACTAATTAAATGACACCCCATATATTTCTATTAAATTGCCAGAAAAGTGATTAGTGATGTTCATAATGAATGGAAAAGCTTGAAAAAATATGTACAAATCTCTTATCAAGAAGAAGAAAAAGGTCCTATATTATTAAGAGGAAAGAGCGTCTTCTCCACCTTTCTAAAGTTGATCCCAGAAAATTTTGGAGGAATATACTTGTTTGAAAAACAAAAGAAAATAACTTGATCACTGAGAAGAATTGGGATATTTATCTTAAGAATCTTTATGACTCTACAAACACCATGGGAAGCATCTTAAACACTCCTATACAGGAGGATATTTTCTCTCTGGAAGATGTGTAATTCGAGATTAAGAAACTCGCTAATGGGAAAGCCAGGGATATTGAAGGTTACCAAGCCAAAATTTTCAAAATGGGAAGGACTATCTATATCCCTCATATTCACAAGCTACTCAATTTGGCAATAAAGCAAGGCTTCCCTAAGCCTTGGACTCAAAGCCTAATTGTGCCTATCTTTAAAAGTTAGGATAAAAACATTCCTTCTAATCATAGGACCATTATGATCATCCACATCTTAGTCAAACTCTATGGGCTCAGTTTGGAAAATAATATCAGCGCATGGCTTAAAAGCCATGGTAAAAGAGTTGAAGGGCAAGCGGTTTTTAGAAGACATCACTCAAATATTGACCATCTTGTCACTCTTAGGATTATTGCCAAGGAATGTCGCAATATTGAAATTGATCTCCTTTGTTGTTTTGTTGACTTTAGAAAAGCTTTCGGCATGGTTCCTCGGGATAAGTTACGGCAAAGACTTGAAGAAATAATGGTTCCTCGCGAGTTGAGGGTTGTGAATAGACTATACACGAACATTGTCTCCAAGCTTAAGACCACTAAGGGTTGGTCTAAAGAGATTGAATGCAATATTGATGTTAAGCAAGGGTGTCCCCTATCCCTTACCCTTTTTGGTATTTACATTGATAAGCTAGAGGCATATCTGGAAGCTACAGGATGCGTTGGCCCCAAGCTCGTTGGTATGGTCATTACTCTTCTCGTTTATGTTGATGATATTGTTCTACTTGCCAAAAGCTATGAAGATCTCGACAAATAGCTTAAAATCCTCCATGATTTATGCTCCAAGATGGGCATGACTCTTAATACCAGCAAGACTAAAGTCTTGATAATTAAATCTGAAAGGATCAACCATGACAATTCCATCTATGATAACAATTACTTGGAGAAGGTTTCTTCATATAAATATTTAGGTATTGACATTCATCATCAGTGCAACTAGAATTATAACATATAGAAGCAGATTATTGGCAATTGAAAATCTTATTACGAACTTGAAAATAATTGCAAGACGACTAAGCTTTCGGTTTGGAGTAAAAACAAATTCATCCTTGAGACTCTTGTCACCCATGTTATTCTATATGGATGTGAGGTTTGGGGTTGTAGTATATCTAGAGAATCGTGGAGGAAGATTGTGCTAGTCCAAAATAAATTTATAACCCATAACCTCAAGACTAAAGGTAATACTCCCTATCCTATCAATTTTACCGAAGCTAGCCTTTCCCCCATTGAAAACATGGCTATTTTTTGCTTTCTGATGTATAAGAAGAAGCTTTACAACATGGAAACCAAGAGGTTCCCAAAAAATGATTCTATCTCTATCCAAAACTACCACCTCTGGCTCAAGCGTGGTTGGCACAGGGACACCTAGTTATGGCTCGATATTGGGGGTTAAAGGAAGAGATTGTCTTGGAGAGTAAATATAATATTAAAAATACTATTACTTCCAAATTTTAGAATGAATTGCGGGGTGCTAAGAATCTAGAGGGGAAAAAGAAGCTAAGGTATTATAAGGAGGTGGTCAACCCCACTCTCGCTAACCAGGATTATCTCTCTATCTTGACCAACACTAAGAAGAAAATGAACTTTGTAAAGATAAGAATTAATTCCAATGAGCTTCGAAGTGAAATCAGGAGTTGGTTTATCCCCAAAACACCCTTAGATGAAATAATTTGTCAGCTATATGATACTAATAGAGTTGAAGATGAAAAGCACTTTCTCTTAGATTGCTCGACTCTTACTCACATATGTTCACATTTCCAAATCATCTACCACACTACCAACCTTCTTGACTTTTTCAGTTAGCATAACTATATTGATTTAGGAATGATTCTCTCCCTCCTCTTTGATATTAGAAATAAAATATTAAAAAGTCTTTACTAATCTCTTTCTTTCTTAAGGTCTAATAGACTTCATTGGTCTTAGTCGACATTAATCATCATCATCATGATCCAATGGACATAAAGGGTATGGAATTTACAACATTAATAATGTCAACCAACTTGGAGTGTAGTGAAAAATAGTTTGTAAATTGAAGGGTGGATAAGGAGAGGCCACTCGATTCAATTTGATGTCAACCTTAAACTTAATCATTACATATCTTTTACTTATTTGGAATAATTGAATATAATTTTTTATATCATTCAAATCTAAAAATGTTGAGGGAGGAATCCAGAATGGAGATTGTGAGGGAAGGAGTTATGAGGCTTTAACACTTGATCGTGTTGAGACATTCTATTTATATCTAGCGCTTATTGATTGTGACGTGTTGTTTATTATCAGTTTTTCACATGTTGCATAAACTATTATATGGCAGTTTTGTTTTTGCCAATGATCCCAAATCTTATGTAACCAATTGAACTTGAGCACAAGTGTTTAATGAACCCTATTATGCTAATTCGAAATATATTCCAATGCAATATTTTCTTGCACACAAGTTAAGACTTGTCATGTTAGCCAATAATATACTTACTGTAGAATTATTGTAGAATTTTTCTACAAATCAGCTAGTTTTGATACCATGTAGAACTTTTTCTACAAATCAGCTAGCTCTGATACCATGTAGAAATTTTGTAGAAATTTTCTACAAATCAGTCAACTCTGATACCATGTAGAAATTTCCCACCTATAGATCAACCTGGTAATGCAATGTACTAAAGAAAAACACCTGATCTATTTCTACAAACAATTTAGCATAAGCTTAATCAACCATGAGCAACATCAATAAGAACACATATAACTGATAAGAAGGAATCAATCACACATAACACAGAATATATCACTGGGGAAAGCACAGCATAAAACCACAACACTATATTATCATCAAGTGGAACCCTCTTCAACATACAAAAGAATTAGCTCAATAGCTATCCTGCTCTCTCTGAACTCTGATGATCTTCAATCAGAAGATGAAAATCATGGACTACCTAGGCCTCAATATATAGGCCACAAGTCCTCCAATCTCCTATAATAGATCCTTCTCCATGCAAGGAATACTTACTAGAAATATCCAAGCATCTGATAGTACATTGTCCCACATCTGATCTCAACCGGGTCTCTGACAGAGATGACATGCAATAGTTATCCATGAGTGAATCTTCAGTTATCTAAAATAATAGTTGTCACATGCGTGCGAGCATTAACCAACTATATTTTATTATTTTAACTACTTGTTAAAATAATTTAACTAGACTTGACTAGTTAGAACTAAGTCAATTGATTCTCTCATTATAGAACTCATACTTATTCCCTTAATCAGCGGAGGAAATTAAGGATAAATTCCTCAATCAGTGGGACAACTCATGTACATGCTCACAAAGACTTCAAATTCAAATTTCCTTAACTGAATTAATTAATTAATATTTCCAACTGCTGTTAAGACCAAAATTAATTTTACTTCCTATAGATAGACTAGGGACTGCTATAATAGGAAGGGACCCAGAAATGCTATTTTTAGAACTTTCTATTTTTAGCAGTTTCATCTCTCACCCAATGTGGCCAATGACCTCACTAGCCAAACTACTATTTTTAGACATGCTATTTTTAGAAGTCCTGTTTTTAGCACATTCTAAATTTAACATTTCTTGTTGCACATTTTTCAACACTCCCTCTCAACAAGAAAGGCTTCCTCTCGAACCCAATCCTGTAACTCTGGAATGTTCTGCATGCAACACATCTACCCGGTCCACTTGCTCCAACAACACTTGGAACAAAAACACTTCCAACTGACCACTCTGTTGGGCTAGGAACATACTCTAATGTTGAAGCTCTACCTGCTATTGACAAGTGCTCCCTCTTTAACATCTGTGCTACTGCAACATCTCCATGCATCTCGCACCATTGCACACCTCTCTGTGCCACCTAGCACTGTGCAAAACACTTGTGCCTCTCGCATTGTTGTAGCCTGCTAGCTATGCGTTGTCCTAGGATTCCCTGCACTATAGCTCTCTCTATCGCTCCATCTGCATATGTCTCTACCCAATCAGTCAGTTCCTGCTACTCCACATCGGGGCTCCCGTAGCAAGGTCTCATCCAAGAGGTTGGGTACCTCAAGGATCCCTCCTCCTTGGGACAATCACTCTATATCGCCCCACCTCCTACCTAGAGGTATGGCTGCATGTGATCCTTCTGCCCACCTAGCTCGAAGTTCCCCCCTACTGGAGGTCTCTGCATGAGTAGATGTATCTAATCAATCTCCACTCAACTTCCCCTATTGTGGCTACCCCACAACCTCCTGAAGTTGCTGCACCAATTGTGTCTCCTCCACAATCGTCTGAGACTTCTTCTGGCTAAACATGTTGAGAGGTAATTTACTCTCACTCTCAACCACCAAGTATCTAACCTTTTCCTTGCTCCTCAAGGCTTTGCATGCATCTTGTACCTCAATTGCATACAGGTTCTTGGCTAGCACACCAATCTATTTCCACTTTCTTGCCGTCACGAAATTTTCTAGAAAAAGCGCTGATTTTAAATCAGCGATATCTCCCTCATCCGAACTCTGATTTTTCTGCAAGGAATCCAAATCTGTTATTTATTTTTAAAAAATTTGTATAGAAATTTTCAGATTTTCTCTGCAAACTCTCGGCCCAAAACTCAAAACTTTGAAATATCCTCTCCTTGTATTTTGTTCTTCCTTGATCTCTTGTGCTCCAATACCATGTAGAATTTTGTAGAACTTTTCTACAAATCAGCTAGCTCTGATACCATGTAGAATTATTGTAGAATTTTTCTACAAATCAGCTAGCTTTGATACCATGTAGAACTTTTTCTAGAAATCAGCTAGCTCTGATACCATGTAGAAATTTCCCACCTGTAGATCAACCTGGTAATGCAATGTACTAAAGCAAAACACCTGATCTACTTCTACAAACAATTTAGCAGAATCTTAATCAACCATGAGTAACATCAATAAGAACGCATATAACTGATAAGAAGGAATCAATCACACATAACACAAAATATATCACTAGGGAAAACACCAACATAAAACCCCAACATTGTATTATCAATCAAGTGGAAATCCTCTTCAACATACAAAAAGAATCAGCTCAATAGTTATCCTACTCTCTCTGTACTCTGATGATCTTCAATCAGAAGATGGAAATCATGGACTACCTAGGCCTCAATATATAGGCCACAAGTCCTCCAATCTCCTATAATAGATCCTTCTCCATGCAAGGAATACTTACTAGAAATATCCAAGCATATGATAGTACATTGTCCCACATCTGATCTCAACTAGGTCTCTGACATAACTGACATGCAACAGTTATCCATGAGTGAATCCTCAGTTTTCTAAAATAATAGTTGTTACATGCGTGCAAGCATTAACCAACTATATTTTATTATTTTAACAACTTGTTAAAATAATCTAACTGGACTTGACTAGTTAGAACTAAGTCAACTAATTCTCTCATTATAGAACTCATACTTATTCCCTTAATCAGTGGAGGAAATTAAGGATAAATTCTTCAATCAGTGGGACAACTCATTGCATGCTCACAAAGACTTCAAATTCGAATTTCCTTAACTAATTAACTCAACTGAATTAATTAATTAATATTTCACAACTACTATTAAACCAAAATTAATTTTACTTCCTATAGATAGACTAGGGACTACTATAAATAGGAAGGGACCCAGAAATGCTATTTTTAGAAATTTCTATTTTTAGCAGTTTCACTTCTCACCTAATGTGGCCAATGACCTCACTGGCCAAACTGTTATTTTTAGACATGCTATTTTTAGCAGGTCTATTTTTAACACATTGTAACTTTAACATTTTTTGTCGCACATTTTTCAACTCTTACATGACATTTTGTGATGTGCAACTTTAGAACATGCAACTAAGGCATTGGTGCTATATAGTATGTGATATAAGTGAGGACATCCATTGAAAAGGGAAAAAATGACATGTTATAATGTGCTTTCCAATATGCTTTTTAGTCACAATGCTTGATAGTTGGTGGAATTAGGAGAAACCAATAATGCTGATATAATATTAGAGTTGATAGATCATCTATTCCATACTTTCCTCACCTATATGCAACATATTTTTCATATGTTATATGTTTGTAATTGTACTCTCTATTCAATAAGCATAGGGAGGACCTTTTAAGATGTGGATATCATCCATAGACATATGCATGAATATGGTTTCTCTACCATACTTTCATCACCTATATGCATGTGTAGTTTCCATTTGTCATATGTTTACAAATGCACTCTTGGTTCAATATGAAAAATGATGAGATCATTAGGTGTTTACCACTCAAACATATTTGAAGATTAGATGTTGTTGCAATCCCTCATCTCCTCTATTGTCAAGTTTTCCAAAGGCACTATCAACTTAGAGGCTTATGTAGAATCTAACATGTTCTATATCCCCTTCTCAATGGGTGCCTTCATTATGTCCATCTATTTTTTTGTTCTATGTTAGGTTGTCTAATGGCATTGTCCATCTCTACATTAAACATTGTTTCCATCCATGCATGCATGATTTCATGTCACAAGCCTTCTTAAGTTTTTCTCTTTATGTCACAATTACTTAAGCAACATGCTTAATTCATAGATTCTCTCTAATATAACTTTATTCAATATGCTTCAAGGTTAAAGGTTATAATAGTATGTTCATTAAAGCAATAGTTGTGAGCACAAGATTGCTCGTCAAGGGTTTGTTTCTTGCATTAAAACTTATCCCTCTTAAGTCCAAAGAGGTGGGAAAATCCTGATTAATTACATGGAAGTAAAGTAGTAGCCTTTGGATGTCTCAAAAATATATTAGATAAACCTTGATCAACTAATAAGAAGTATTGACAAGGAAAATTGATGTAACTTAGATCTTTATTTTCCTATTTATTTATTTTTATTTACATTTGGTTTGCTCCAACTTAACTAGCTATCTTATTAATTATTTTTTTATAAAAAAATTATCTCTTTCTCTAATTAGAATATTAGTGAGTACATGCTAAATGATATAAGAGAGAAATAAATGAATTTTACCTAAAACTTCATATAAAGGTAGACACATTTTTTATCAAAATAAGTGAGATAGATGGTAACTACTTTTCCAATGGGATATCTATCCTATAGGTAGGGATAATTAGAAAGTCATGACATTTCATATAGGCCTTTATTTAGACACCTTATAGAGCTCTACTTAAACGTGTGTTAACTAGATTTTCTTTCACAAATTTATATATTTAGTTGTCAAATGGTTGCATTCAACTCCTTAACTTTAAGAAGAGGTTTTATTTAAGAATAGAAATTGGATGTCATATTTTGTAATTACTCAGTTTTAGTGGTGAGAGAGAGTTTTAATTTTTTTTTGTTTAATTAGTCAATAATTATTTTTCTACTTATTCTCTTATGTTGAGAAATCTAGGGCATAACAATTAAGTGATTACTCTTCTATTAGTAAGTGCTTGTGAGTTTTTTCTTCTTTAGATTAAGATCTTTTTTTACTTAGGTTATTAGTGTTCTTCTTCATCAAACAACTACCAATGCATAATCCATAAAGAGATAAGATACACAGAATATAGGCTATCAACCAAAGCCAAAACCTCTCCCACTTGAGAGGAAAACCCAAACAAATTCTTCTTCTTATAGAGATTCCAATTGATGAATACCAAGACCAAGACACTTGACCTATTTTCCACTCCAAGACCAAGACACAAGATCCCTTGATGAGATCCTTAGACAACGATAGTCAACTTTTTGCTCCTTCCCTTTTCTCGACTCCTCTTCCACTTTGACCTCCTTTTGCTTCAAACCTTTGGCCTCCTTGAACTAGGTATGCAATCCTAATTCAAAAAACCCTATCTTATGCACAAGACCGTATATTGTGCCTTCACTTTATTTGCTTTGGATAGGGTCTTCTTCTAGCTTGACCTGGCTCCCTTCTTGTCTTAACCTTCTTTCAACTCGACTACCCAATGAGGACTATTACTCTTCTCGACTTCTTATATTGTAACTAAACTCTCGTTGCCTCATAGGTATAGAGGATATAAACCCAAAATAGACCAAATAAGAGCTCAGATTATACTCTTCTCTCCTTCGCTTGATAATAAGCTTCATCATTGTACTTCAGACCTTTTACTTAAAACTTGATCATGACTGAAAATTCGTGCCATAAATGATGTTGATCAACCCTATTTATAGTTACTTCCCATCAAAATAAGCTGACTTATTGGAGGGTGAGTCGACGTCTCATTTGGAGGAGATCATTTATTCTATTTTGTAGACAACTTGAAGGAGATGCTTGTGCTTGTCTTGGAGGGCTATTTGACAGTTTCATTAAATCTTATACAAATGTAACATGTGTAATGTTGAACCTCAGAATTACCCTCTCCTTGACAACTTTTCTCACTTCTTTCCCTTGTTTTCCATAAAAAGATAGATCCCCATCACTGATAAATGATAGATTTTGTCTCAAGGAGGACATTAAATGATTGACATATTATACTTTTATGTTTTTGCTATTTGAATAAGTTTTTACAAATTAGCTACGGAACATAGCCTATTCTACAGCTAACTCTGTGTTCCGTAGCTACTTCCATGGTTTAGCTGGTTACAGGTGTCAAACGAAGAAACTAGCCACATGGGCATTTCTGGAATCATCTAGACATGGATCCTATCCTAGTCACCCAGTCCAGGTCGATAAAAAAGCCAGCTCAAGGCCATAGTCAAAGGTGGAGTCAAACATATGAAAACCCAGAAGCAATAGGACTCTTTGTCCACCCTTTCGTGGTTAATTAATAAATCCAACAATTCTGTTGAAGCATTAACTCAGATCAGCCACCTGCGTCAACAGTTCTGTGCAACCACCTTGTTCGAATTCAAGTCACCTGTAGCTGATCAAACCTTTACGCAGACCGATTGTGATACGTGTAGATCACCTATAGCTAATTTTCCTCAAAAGGAAGTTATGAATATTTTCTTTTGAATACCAATTGTACATAACCAGAAAGGGTTCAAAGTTTTTGATGTATTAAGTTTAAACTTATCAACTCTATAATTTTGGACTTTTGTTCATGTTTTACAATACAAAGTCATGTGTTGATTGATGATCATTTGAAGGAGAATTTTGAATTAAGTTAGCAACTCAACCCAGTCAGTTGCACAGGGCCCTTGCGCTGAAGGAGGTTTTCTTTTCATTTGTTTTGTTTGTTCAGTTTTAATTTCATCACTTGCTTTTAGCAGTGTTTGTAACTTAGGTTCATTTCTTGTAGTTTAATTTATTTTAGTTCTGATCAGTAGCATAATGTTAGAATTCAATTGTGTAGTCTTTTTTCTCCAATCCATTTCATAAAGGAAACGACTTTGTTTCTAAACAGAGTAAGATTGAAAGTAATGAGGATGCATTGTTGATTAGTTTACTCACTGTTTTTGTTATTTATTTCCTAGTTCAGGTTGTTAATGCACTGTATTAGTGAATGTTTTTTATCACCATTTCAAGCTGATATCCATCCTAAACTAAATGGTTAACATTCACTTTACATAAGGGTTGAAATCAATCATTTACCTTCTGCATGTTTTTATTTAGTTTTTCTAGATCATGAAGTATAGAAGTTGCTTAAATTCCATCTCAAGGAGGTTATCTTTCAAAATTGAACGTTAGAGTAACTAGAAGTACTTTAGTTAATTTCATTCCCTGTATTTATTTCAACATGACTTACAACTTTACGTTTTGGTTTTAAGAATTAAATTCATGAATTAGGATTAGATGACAACATAGGATAAATGCTCTATTTTTTTCTTCTTTTAACTTAGATGTTGACTAGTTTTAAGCTCTTGGGTTCACCTTTAGGAAGTTTAGATTTAGTTTCTCGTAGTTCAAATTGTACATCATGAGGAATCAAAGAACAAAAACCCCCAAAATAATGTAAAATACAAAACAACGAAGTAAAAAGGGTTAACAAAACACATACAGTGCACTATACTTCATCAGCTTACGAACCTCAGTTGATAATTTATGCAAAGCAATTTAGGACACTAAATTGACTAAACATTTTGGCATCGCTGCCGGGGAAGTGTAACTAGGTAACCTTATCTCTTACATTAAAAAAAATCATATGCATAGAGAAAGAGACTCTAGGGGTAGATTTATAGCTAGAGGCAGGAGTTCAATTCCTACAAAACCACCTACTCCATCAAGAATAAGAAGAGATACACCTCCATCTCAAGCTCATACTCCTAGCCATAGAACTCCTAAAATTCTAAGGTCAGAAAACCAATCAAAAGAATCTCCTACTTCATCTACCAAGGTAGTCCTAGAGGAGAAAAATCTAGGGTCTCCAATAGCAGGAGTAGCCTTTTTCACCTCCACAGGGGAGCACATTTTACTTGAAGAACTAGAAATACCTAGTGAGGAAGAAGAAGTAGAACCTCTCTCCCATATCCCATTAATAGAAGAACCAGAGGAAGAGAAAGTAACCTTGCAGGTTGAACCTTATACTGACTCTGAAGAAGCTATAATGGCAAAAGAAGGAGAGGATGGAGAATTCACACTGTTTGGAGGAGGGGGTAGAGGAAGAGGTAGAGGAAATAATGGAGGAGGCGGAGGAAATGGAGGAGGCAGAGGAAATATGGAAATAAATAATTCTTTTGGATTCCCTATAGTGGATGAAGAAACAAATGCCACAATGAAAAATATCTCACCTTCTATCCTCCCAAATTTCCATGGGTTAAAAAGTGAGGATCTTGAAACATTTTTATTTGAGTTTGAGGTCTTGTGCAGAACTTATGATTATATAAAAGACTCTCAAAAACTTAAGTTGTTCCCTTCAACACTGAAAGGAGCTACTTTGAAGTGGTTCATGGGGTTAGTCACTCAGTCCATTAGAACATGGAATGACATGAAAAAAGTGTTTTTGGATAGGTATTTGGATTATTGCATGCCTACCAATCACAAAGATGAAGTGTTCAAAATGATGCAAAGAGAGGATGAAAATTTAGAGGATTTAATTGAGAGATTCAACTATAATTTGAAAAGAGCAGAGATGGACAATTTAGATGAAGATACCTTAAAAGCTCTTTTATTAAAAGCCATTAGAGATGAGTGGATAAATATCCTTAACATGATGGGGAAGGGAGATATCCCTCAACTCCCTTTAAATAAAATAGGATAATTATGTGTTCATCTCTTAAGAGGAAATTCCAAAACTGGGAAAGGTCCAAGAGATCCTTCTCTTGTTAGAGTAAATAAATCTGCAACTGGGTTAGTGAGTAGGGCAAAAATTGGTAATATGCTTGATGAATTCAAAACAGATATTTTAGGGAGCCTTAGTGAGAAAATAGACACCCTTAAGTTGCAAAACAAGAAGAAAATCAAGGTTGATGCTTTAGTTATTTTCTGTCCAAAATCCAGAAAAAAAATAAAATAAAATAAAATAAATAAAATAAATAAATAAAAAAATAAAAATAAATAAAAAATAAATAAATAAATAAATTAATTAATTAATTAATAATATAATAATAATAATAAAAATAAATAAAAAATAAAATAAAAAGATATATATATATAATAAAATAAAATAAATAATTAAAAAAAACATGCTCTAAGAGAATGCCCTTTGGATGTAAAAATTATAGATACTTGTATGATTTGCTCAAAAACCATGAGACCAAGGGCTGTCCTTCAATTCCAGGTCTTAAGGCTATTTTTCAAGAAGAAACAGTTCCAAATTTAGCATAACCTATTTTCTTTGTCTCTAGAAGACCTTGGTAGGGGCCACAAAACCAGGGATTTAACAATCAAATGTATCTTTAGCCCCCAACAAATTGGAATTCTTAGCAGCAACCTTGGCCTCAACCTCAATCTCAATCTCAATCTCAACCTTGGGCTTAAGAAGTAAAAAATCCTTATGGGAGATTTTCTCAATATTATAAATATCCTCCATCGTATCAGAATTATCCTCCCCCACACATTCCACAACAAATCAACAGCCACAAATTCAAAATCAGAACCCTCAACTTTCATTACCATTTCCACAACAAAACCAAAATCCTCAACTCTTACTGCCATTTCAGCAAACACCAAATCAGCTACCTACCCAACCATTACCAAACCCCAACAATAAAAATCCTCGTAATACTTACACGGTGGAAGGAAAACAATTCCCAACTTATATGATCACTCCTCTAGATCTTAATGATGTTCAACTAAGATCTGGTAGGATATTAGAAAAGGAAAGGCTTTCTGTAGTTATTCAAGAACAAGACAATTCCGAGGAAGATTCTCTACAACCCAATAAAAGTTTTGAGGGGACATCTCTCCCAAACCAAAATAATGAAAATGAAAAACAGAAAGAACCAGTGAACTCAACTCCTATCATTGAGTAACCAATATCTACTTCTGCACCTCCTTTTCCTCAAAGATTACAAGTTGATAGAGGAGTAGAAAAGTAGATCATGTTACCTAATTATGATTCTCTAGATGAATTAAAAAATGTATGTACCAAAATTCCTTTGTTACAATCCATTAAGGAGATTTCAATCCTAGCTAAAACAATAAAGGAGTTGAGCATAAAGAACCCAGGAAGAAAAGAAAAGGAAACAAAAAGAATTCACCTGGTAGGAAAAATAACAGATATAATGATGGGAAAAATTGCCATACAAAAATATGTAGATCCAGGAAGTCCAATTGTGAAAACACATATCAATGGAGTTGAAATTCCAAACACAATGATTGATTTAGGAGTAGCAATAAACATCATGAGCAAATAAAGCATGGAATAGCTCAAGCTTCCAAATCTTCTTTACACACCTACATTACTGCAATTAGCAGACAGATTTGTAACCAAATCAGATGGAGTGTTAGAAGATATTTCAGTATCCTTAGATTCTTGGGAATATCATATTAATTTTATGATCTTAACCCCCAAGAACAATCTAGGAGGACATCCACACATATTAGGAAGACCTTGGCTGGCCACTGCTGATGCTTTCACTAGTTGTAGATCTAGTGATATGTATATTTTTGAGGTGAATTCAACAAAGAAATTCAGTCTATATCCTCCAGCAAGAACAATCACAAAAATAGATGACAAAGAATGGATTGATGATGAAAATGACATTCAACCTTTCTTTACTATTTTAGATATTAGTGAAGATAGTCAAATCTTAAATACAATGGAAAATTTTGAATCATCTCTAGAATATGAACATGATCAATTTCAATAAAAATACAATATTGAATATTTGTCATCTAGGCAGATGTCTCTTTATTCTATAGAAGAATTTGGTAGCTCTACAATTGAAATTTTTCCAGGAATAACATTGGACATAAACAATAACTTGGAGAAATTACAACAGGAAAAGCTAATCAAGACATTACAACAACATTCTATTGCATATGCATGGGAATATACTGACATGAAAGGAATTAGTCCTAAGACTTGTATACATCACATCTACATTGAGGAAAATTATAGACCTACCAGACAACCTCAGAGAAGGATGAATCCAAATCTTAGGGAAATTGTGAAAGAAGAGCAACAAAAACTACTAAATGTAAGCTTCATTTACCCAATTTCAGACAGCCAATGGGTTTCCCCTTTAGTGATTGTGCCTAAAAAGAATGGTAAATGGAGGGTGTGCATTGATTACCGAGAATTGAATAAAGCTACCCTTAAATATCATTTTCCTTTGCCCTTTATAGATCAAGTGTTAGATACATTAGCAGGTAAGAAGTATTTCTCATTTTTGGATGGTTTTAGTGGTTACAATCAGATTCAGGTGGCACCTGAAGATCAAGATAAAACCACATTTACTTGTCCATGGAGAACCTATGCCTACCGAGTACTTCCTTTTGGGTTATGTAATGCACCTGCAACATTCCAAAGAGCAGTACAAGGATTTTTTTTCTAATCTAATACATGATTGTGTAGAGGTATATATGGATGAATTTACAGTCTATGGGAATACATTTGAAGAAGCTTTGGAAATTTTGGAAAAAGTTCTTAAAAGATGTAAGGAAGAAAACCTTTCACTAAGCCATGAAAATTTTTTTATGATGTTTACAGAATGTATTGTCTTAGGGCATCACATTTCAGGAGATGGGATTAAAGTTGATAAATCTAAATTTGAAGTCATCTCTAAATTATCAATTCCAAATTTCCAAAAGGATGTTCGAAGTTTTCTAGGATTTACAGGATACTATAGACTATTATAGAAAACATTACTAAAATAGCATCCCCACTCTTTAAATTACTCACCAAGGATTGTGAATTCAAATGGAATCCTGACTGCTAGTTAGCATTTGAGACTTTAAAAACAAAAATTTCTGAAGCACCCATCTTGAGAGGTTCAAATTGGAAACTACCTTTTAACATTTCAACAGATGCTTCAGATACAACTCTAGGAGCTATATTAGGACAAAAATATTTGATTCCCTACGCCATCTACTATACAAGTAAGAATTTGACTCCCACTGAGTTGAATTATACTATAAATGAAAATGAATTTTTAGTTGTTGTTCATGCAATCAACAAGTTCAGACATTATATAACAGCCTATGAAACCTTTGTTCATACAAATCACTCTACAATTAGATACTTAATGAATAAACCTATTACTAATGGCAGAGTTACAAGATGACTTTTACTCTTGCAAGAATTAAATATTACTGTGCTAGATAGACTTAGAAAACAAAACACGGTTGCTGATTTCTTGTCCAGAATTCAAAATATCAAAGATGACACTCTGGTTGAAGATAAGTTTCCCGATGAATATCTTTTTACAGTGACTACTCAAACTCCTTGGTTTGCAGATATTACTCATTACTTAGTAACAAGGAGATTGCCTTCACATTTGTTTCTTAGAAAGAAAAGAAAAATCATTCAGATAAGTGCAAGATACTCATGGATCACTAATGAATTGTATAAAATAGGCCCAGATCTTATGATCAGAAGATGTGTTAGGGAAGATGAAATGCCTGAAATTCTTAAGGTATGTCATGATGAGCTGTGTGGTGGACACTTTGCTGGCAAGAGGACAGCCTGTAAAATCCTTTCTTTAGGATATTATTGGTCATCCATCTTCAAATATGCCAAAGAATATGTCAGGAGGTGTGATAGCTTCCAGAGGGTAGGGAAACCTACTCCTTCAAATGAAATGCCACTATAAATTTAGGTACTCATTGAACCTTTTGAAAAATGGGCCTTGGATTTTGTTGGACCAATTAATCCTCCATCTAAGAAAAATAAGTATATATTGGTATGCACTAATTATGTCACTAAATGGGTAGAGGCCAAAACATTACCTTTTGCTTATGAAAAATTTGTAGTTAATTTTTTTTTTTAGGACATCTTCACTCGTTTTGGTGTTCCAAGATAAATTGTGACAAATCAGGGATCTTAATTTACATCTAAAATGGTGAAGGGTCTTGTGGAAAATTACAAGATCAAACATAGGAAATCTACTCCCTGTCATCCACAAGCAAATGGTCAAGTTGAATCTACAAATAAGGTGATTGAAGGAATTCTCACTAAGACTGTGCATCTACATAGAAGAGATTAGGCATAAAAGCTTCCTGAAGACTTATGGGCCTATAGAACTACATGGAGGAACACAACGGGACATACACCCTATGAACTTGTTTATGGGAAACAAGCTCTGTTCCCTATAGAGTTTCAAATCAAAACCTTCAAGATGGCAATCCAATTGGGACTAGATTTGTCAGAGGCATAGAAACATAGATTGGAGCAACTCAATGAACTTGATGAAATTAGGAAAGATGCAGTTCAAAGAACTAGTATAATCCAATAGTAGAGGGCTAAATGGCATGATAAATATATTAAGGAGAAGAAGTTTCAAGCAGGAGATTGGGCACTGTTGTTCGATTCATAGTTCAAATATTTTCAAGGGAAGTTTCACCCTCATTGGCTTGGGCCATATGAGATTGAAGAAGTCTTTAATAATGGAGCAATAAAGATAAGGATGATAGATGGAAGCAAAATACCTCTTCTTGTGAATGGCCATTGGTTGAAGATATATCAGAAACCAATTTCAAGAGAGGAGTTCATTAAGATTTTCCAAAATAACTTTGAAATGAAGTTAGTGAAGAAGAATTATTCTTCTCCACTAACTTGGCCTTTATTTTCCCTAAAAGAAATGATAAATAAATAAAATTGTATGAGGTTGAAAACCAATCATTGATTTGCATACTTATACACAAAATACAGGGTGAAAATCAAATATTTTTGACATCCTATATTTTCCATTTCCTTTCTGTAATAAGTAGTGACAAAAAGCTACATTCATTTGCAGTTTAGAGTCTACAAATTCATCATCTCATTCCATCTCATTCTGTTATTTTGTTTTTTTTTAACAATTCCACTTCATTTCACTATCATATTTCATTTACATTTTATCTTTTTTATAGTTTTACCCCATTCCACCCTATTTTTCGTTTTATCTTACATCTCATTCCATCTCACTATCATAACTCATTTCCATTTTATTTTTACACCTATATTCCATAGCCATATTTCACTTTTCCTTCTTTTCACATTCTGCAACTGATTCCATTCCATGGTTAATCTAATTCTGCAGCTACAACTTACTTATCAGCTTTGGCACAATTGTACAATTCACAAATAAATCATGAATGCAAGGAAATTGAAGAATCAAGTTTTGGATATCAACCGTGCTCAAAGTACCTATGGATCAACACCAAAAGAATTATCAAGCAAAAGGTTAAGTTCTAAGGGTAAAATGCAAAATTTATTTCAAACAACAAGTTACAAACTTAAGTCATGTATAATATGAATGATCATATGTCTCCTTAACAAGTCATCATTTGATTTGACTGCCACTTCATCATACCACACCTCTGCTACATTCTCCATACTCTGTACTTAAACGGTCTCTAATAATTCCATCTGTTAACAGTCAAAATTACGATCTAACCAACATATTCACGTATCTCCAAACCCTCACCGTCTACTTATTCCATGGAAACCCATAAGTTCTTTTTCACCATACCCATAGTCAATCCTTTTCATAGACCAAGAGAGTAATTCTGAAGGTTAAAAAATTCTACGAAACAGAGGCCGTGGAACTCATTGTCAGGACATAGCCCATAGGGGCAAAATATATGGAAGGATACCCACAACTCAAGGAGATGCTGCAGAAGGCTGGATGGCTCAATTTCATTGAAAATTTTGATGGCTATCACAAAGAGATCACAAAACCTTTTGCTAGATCATTTGATGGTACAAAAGTAGAAATTGGAGACATTAAGTTTGCAGTAACAGAATCTTACATAACAAAGGCTACATAATTGCCAAGACTTGGTGAGAGATGGTTTAAAAATAAAGAATTTCATAGTGAATCATGGAAGGTAATCCTCAGAAACCCAGGTATGGATGTCACTGTGTTTAGAAAAGGAATTCCTATTTCAGCACTTAAAAATAAATGGAGAAGCATGCTTTTGATATTACAAAAATTTATTACCTGTGAGGGAATATTTGGATGCATGTATGTTTATCATATACATTTATTGATGAACTTTCTAGAAAATGGAAACATCAACCTCCCATTCTTCCTTCAAACAGTTTAAGTAGGATGGCTTCAAATGTATAGAAGAAAATAGAATTCATAGACACAACTATGTACCATCACGGGTTGGTAAAAATACTGGTTGAGTTTCATCTGAAAAGAATAGGAGATACTTGCATTAACGCTTATCCCTCTTAAGTCCAAAGAGTTGGGAAACTCCTAATTAATTACATGTAAGTAAAGTAGTAGACTTTGGATGTCTCAAAAATAAATTAGATAAACCTTGATCAACTAATAAGAACTATTGACAAGGAAAATTGATGTAATTTATATCCTTATTTTCTTATTTCTTTATTTTTATTTACATTTGGTTTGCTCCAATCTAACTAGCTATCTTATTAATTATTTGTTTATAAAAAAATTGTCTCTTTCTCTAATTAGAATATAGTGAGTACATACGAAATGATATAAGAGAGAAATAAATGAATTTTACCTAAAACTTCATATAAAGGTAGACATATTTTTTATCAACATAAGTGAGATATATGGTAACTAATTTTCCAATGGGATATCTATCCTATAGGTAGGGATAATCAGAAAGTCATGACATTTCATATAGGCCTTTATTTAGACACCTTACAGAGCTCTACTTAAACGTGTGTTAACTAGATTTTCTTTCACAAATTTATATATTTAGTTGTCAAATGGTTGCATTCAACTCCTTAACTTTAAGAAGAGGTTTTATTTAAGAATAGAAATTGGATGTCATATTTTGTAATTACTCAGTTTTAGTGGTGAGAGAGAGTTTTGAAATTTATTGGTTTAATTAGTCAATAATTATTTTACTACTTATTCTCTTATGTTGAGAAATCTAGGGCGTAATAATTAAGTGATTACTCTTCTATTAGTAATTGCCTGTGAGTGTTTTTTTCTTATTTAGAATAAGATATTCTTTTACTTAGGTTATTAGTGTTCTTCTTCATCAAACAACTACCAATGCATAAACCATAAAGAGATAAGATACATAGAATATAGGCTATCAGCCAAAGCCAAAACCTCTCCCACTTGAGAGGAAACCCGAAACAAATTCTTCTTCTTATAGAGATTCCAATTGATGAATACCAAGACCAAGACACTTGACCTATTTTCCACTCCAAGACCAAGACACAAGTTCCCTTGATGAGATCCTTAGAGAACAATAGTCAACTTTTTGTTCCTTCCCTTTTCTCGACTCCTCTTCCACTTTGACCTCCTTTTGCTTCAAACGTTTGGCCTCCTTGAACTAGGTATGCAATCCTAATTTGGAAAACCCTATCTTATGCACAAGACCTTATCTTATGCCTTCACTTTATTTGCTTTGGATAGGGTCTTCTTCTAGCTTGACTCGACTCCCTTCTTGTCTTAACCTTCTTTCAACTCGACTACCCAATGAGGACTGTTACTCTTCTCGACTTCTTCTATTGTAACTAAACTCTTGCTGCCTCATAAGTATAGAGGATATAAACCCAAAATTAGACAAAATAAGAGCTCGGATTATACTCTTCTCTCCTTCGCTTGATAATAAGCTTCCTCATTGTACTTCGTACCTTTTACTTAAATCTTGATCATGACCAAAAATTTGTGCCATAAATGATGTCAATCAGCCCTATTTATAGTTGTTTCCCATCAAAATAAGTTGACTTATTGGAGGGTGACTTGACGTGTCATTTGGAGGAGATCATTTATTCTATTTTGTAGACAACTTGAAGGAGATGCTTGTGCTTGTCTTGGAGGGCTATTTGACACTTTCATTGATTCTTATGCAAATGTAACATGCCTAATGTTGAACCTCAAAGTTACCCTCTCCTTCAGAACTTTTCTCACTTCTTTCCCTTGTTTTCAATAAAAAGACAAATCCCCATCACTGATAAATGATAGATTTTGTCTCAAGGAGGACATTACATGATTGACATGTTATACTCTTATGTTTTCTATTTGCATAAATTTTTGCAAATTAGCTACGGAACATGGCCTATTCTATAGCTAACTCGGTGTGTCGTAGCTACTTCCATGGTTTAGTAGGTTATAGGTGTCAAACGAAGAAACCGACCACATGGGCATCTCTGGAATTGTCTCGACATGGATCCTATCCTAGTCACCCAGCCCAGATCAATAAAAAATCCAGCTCAAGACCACAGTCAAAGGTGGAGTCAAACATATGAAAACCTGGAAGCAATAGGACTCTTTGTCCACCCTTTTGTGGTTAATTAATAAATCCAACAGTTCTGTTGAAGCATTAACTCGGATCATCCACCTGTGTCAATAGTTCTATGCAACCACCTTGTTCGAATTCAAGTCACTTGTAGCTAATCAAACATTTACGCAGACCGGTTGTAATATGTGTAGACCACCTGTAGCTAATTTTCCTCAAAAGACAGTTATGAATATTTTCTTTTAAATACCAATTGTACAAAACCAGAAAGGGTTCGAAGTTTTTGATGTATTAAGTTTAAACTTATCAGCTCTGTAATTTTGGACTTTTGTTCATGTTTTATAATACAAAGTTGTGTGTTGATTGATGATCATTTGAAGGAGCATTTTGAATTAAGTTAGCAGCTCAACCCAGTCAGTTGCAGAGGGCCCCTGCACTAAAGGAGGTTTTCTTTTCATTTGGTTTGTTTGTTCAGTTTTAATTTCATCATTTGCTTTTAACAGTGTTTGTAACTTAGGTTGATTTCTTTTAGTTTTGATCAGTAGCATAATGTTAGAATTCAATTGTGTAGTCTTGTTTCTTCAATCCATATCATAACGGAAATGACTTTGTTTCTAAACAAAGTAAGATTGAAAGTAATGAGAATGCACTGTTGATTAGTTTACTCACTGTTTTTGTTATTTATTTCCTAGTTCAGGTTGTCAATGCACTGTATTAGTGAATGTTTTTTATCACCATTTCAAGCTAATATCCATCCTAAACTAAATGGTTAAACATTCACTTTACATAAGAGTTGAAACCAATCAATTACCTTATGCATGTTTTTATTTAGTTTTTCTAGATCATGAAGTACAGAAGTTCTTGAATTCCATCTCAAGGAGGCTATCTTTCAAAATTGAAGGTTAGAGAAACTAGAAGTACTTCAGTTAATTCCATTCCCTGTATTTATTTCAACATGACTTACAACTTTACCTTTTGTTTTTAAGAATTAGATTCATGAATTAGGATTAGATAACAAGATAGGAAAGATGCTATGTTTTTTCTTCTTGTAACTTAGATTTTGACTAGTTTTAAGCTCTTGGGTTCACCTTTAGGAAGTTTAGATTCAGTCTCTCATAGTTCAATTTGTACGTTATTAGGAATCAAAGAACATAAACCCCCAAAACAATATAAAATACAAAACAACGAAGTAAGAAGGGTTAACTAAGCACATACAATGCACTACACTTCATCAACTTACGAACCTCGGTTGATAATTTATGCAAAGCAATTTAGGACACTAAATTGACTAAACACCTAAGAAGGGTCCTTCATACATGACATTGACTCTCTTTTACTTTAGGACCAATCCTATGGGCTCACATTGGAAGCCATTACTAAAAATAAAATTCCTTGCTCACGAAACCCATGAGACATGCATTAAAAAAATAATTTTATTTTTCTTTACATCAATTACATAAAATCACATTTAGATGTGTAATTATGAAGACCGAACCTTGTTACACTTTTCAACACTCCCTCTTAACTAGGGAGGTTTTCATAATGGTACTTGGTCATTCTCAATCTGAAGAATTTCTCATAAGCAGAGTCAGATCGGTAACCCCATCTGTATAACATCATATCAACCAACATTGTCATATAGAAAAGCCTTGAATAATAGCTCTATCTCTCCATGAGATTTGAGCACAATGATGGTGAGACCAATGATGTATAGACACCCTCATCATTATCCCTCTCGGAACATACCCCACTTGGGTTCTCAGGATGTGTTCCACTAGGACTATTCTTATCTTGGATTGCAAGTCCTCAAAGAATATCGATCCACTACGACTACTCTTATCTTGGATTCCCTAACACATCCTCAAAGAGAATCGGATGCCAGATGTTTACCCAATCCTCCATTTTATCTTCCCAATTGATGACAAGAAATATGTGTTTATCTCTCCCTATTAATTAGGGAGGACATATCTATTCCAATAAAGTAATGCACTCATTCCTATGGAAGGAATTTACCTAAGTTCCCTCTTGGCTTAGGAATTTTGCTTACAAATTTCTACGAAGTAAGAAACATGTTTCCAGGCTCCCTCTTAATTAGGGACCTACAATAACTCCTCAAGTGGACATGATGTTACAACCAACTGCTTGAAGAAATCCTCCTCATGATGTCATGAACTTCTTTTTGTTATATAGGAGTCTTCGTGTTTGGGACTTCTTCATAGGGCACAGACCATCCATCATTTTCATCTATAAGTAAATCACGTCATCATCGGAAAGTGATCCATTTTTTCATATATGGCCTTCCTTCATGTCATGTTACCTTCTACATGCCATGTTTCCATAAGGATCTTTCATCCCACTACATGGGCATCGTTGGTGGAATATATGCATAGATATTCCCTTGGAAACCCTGCATAATTCCATCCATATATTTGTTCAAAAAATAAGAAATGAACATATAAATCAAAATTACCTTTGTGATGGGATCTCATCATGACATCTTCTAGTTTGCATCAGCATATTGCATACATATTGATACATCTCCCAAAGATATATATGTTTTCAAGGGTCTCTTTCTTTGTCCAGATTCCATTAGAATCTTCATATCTTTCATGGAGATGTCCTAGTCAAATATTCTTGGTTTATGGATGTTGATTACCTTTTTCCATGTTTGCATATCCCACGATATCTTCCTTCCTTTCTTCACACATTTCATTCCCAGGAACTTCCAATTAAATTTCCTCAATTATATTCAACCACCTCATATTACATGTGAGGACATATTATGTTGATTTCATCTACTGAATGTGTGACCCATGCATTTCCTCATTCCTTTGAAGGAGGAGATCTTTCTTTTGATTATTCTCTCAAGATAGAGCGTTGATCCATGTTACCTGCAACCATATGACATGAATCTACGATATTGAATGTAAGCATACATACCTCATATTTCCTTTGGGTCATCCAGACTTCCTATAGTAGCTCCCTTGATTGAAAAAAGCTTCAATCCATTGCTCGACCTCTTTGATGTCATCATACCATCAACCCATGAATTCCAAAAGTTTGGAATTCTTGATGAAACACTTTCTTCCCCTCATGATCGGTGAAATTTTGAATGAAGATTCTATCAAAGAATTTTGAGGATCTAAAGTATCCCCATCAATAGATGTTTCCTTTTGACAGATGTATGATGAACCTTGCACTAGATGACCTTTCCACTTATGTTCCCAATGAGATTCCCAAGAGCTATATCCTTAAATTCCATAGATTTTAATCATCTTTCATGCTTCTCTATGATAATGTCACGAGCTCTTGCTTTCAATGCTTCTATGATGCTATGATGCATCCAATCATGCTCCTATTTTACAACAGGAAAACTTAGAAACTACAAAAGAACCAAGTGAGGAAGACTATCTCAATAGTGGAGATCTATTACTTCTTCCTTCTTGGACTTCTTCTTTTCAGCTTCCTCCACTTCCTCAGTGATGTGGACTTCTTCTCTTCCTCTCTTGTTATTGTCCTTCTTGAGCTCTGGACAATCTCTCCTACAGTTCCCATATTCTTGACACCCATAGCATTACATTTAGCCATTTTATTCTTCTTTTTCTGAGGACCAAACTTTCCAAATTTTTCCTTTCTTTTTGTCATTGTAGCATATGCTTGATTTTTCTCACCTTCTCCCACATTAGATTTGGCCTTTAGTCTAGATTCTCCAATCTCGCACAGTGATCATATATCCTGGAATGGAGTAACTTCTTTCTTCCCATAAATACTTGAAGTAAATTTACCCCACTCTTCTAGTAGTGCATTTAATACAACAATAGTCATTTCTCTATCAAACATGACTTCTCCCAGATCTTGTAGTTGATCTTGGATTTTAGATATCCTCATAAAGTATGAGGATATTACATCTTCCCTTCACATCTTCATATTGTAGAGTTCTTTCCTTAATGAGATGACTTCTCTAGCAGTACTTTCTGAATACAACTCTACCAATTTGTCATAGATTTCTTTCGAAGTTTCAAGTTTGGATACATATGAGATGAGGAGATCCTTGATAGATTCTATGAGAATCCTTTGAGCCCCAACTTCCCCTTTCATATACTTTGCAAGAGCTTGATCATCCTCCTTTCTTAGTTTAGTGATAGATCCTTTGACATGTTTCATAACCTCATTTTCAATGAGATCCAAATATGTCCATTTCTTCCATGTAAGATAGTTTGAAGCCCCAACCAATTTCCTTGCAAAAAGAAATTTTGACAAATTCAGATGTGAACATAAATATACTGACTTTACAGGATGCTCCTTATCCTTGTTGCTTCCTTGATGTTGATGATGATATAAAGAATAAAAAAAATTCTCCTTGATGAAGATAGTTTTCTTCAATAATGATCCTTGATCCCACAAAGAGGGAAATCTCTTTGGATCCTTTGATGGTGGAGTCTTTGTTGATGAAGAGAAATGATGACTTCTTCATGATGATCCCAAGACTTCTTTGTAGATTCCTTCTTCGATCTAGGGTTATAATGCTTCCTTTGTAGATCTTGACTTTTAAGATTATCTCTACTTTGATGCCTTTCTCAAGATTTAATCCTTGTGTGTCTCTTGATAAGATGCCCTTCTTTGACTTTGTCACCTTAGCTCTAATACCATGTTAAGAAATCTAGGGGATAGAAATTAAGTGATTTCTCTTCTATTAGTAACTACTTGTGAGTGCTTTTTGCTTCTTTAGATTAGGATCTTCATTTACTTAGGTTATTAGTGTTCTTATTCATCAAACAACTACCAATGCATAAACCATAAAGAGACAAGAGACAAAGAATATAGGCTATCAAACAGGGCTAAAACCTCTCCCACTTGAGAGGAAAACCCGAATAAATTATTCTTCTTATACAGATTCCAATTCATGAATACCAATACCAAGACCCTTGACCTATTTTCCACTTCAAGACCAAGACACAAGCTCCCTTGATGAGATCCTTAGACAAGGATAGTCAACTTTTTGCCCTTTTCTCGGCTCCTCTAGCTTATGCACACGACCTTATCTTATGCCTTCACTTTCTTCGCTTTGGATAGGGTCTTCTTCTAGCTTGACATGGCTCCCTTCTTATCTTGACCTTCTTTCAATTCAGCTACCCAATGAGGACTGCTACTCTTCTCGGCTTCTTCTGTTGCAACAAAACTCTTACCGCCTCACACATGTAGAAGATATAAATCCAAAAACAGACCAGGGAAGAGCTTGGATTTTACTCTTCTCTCCTTCGCTTGATAATAAGTTGCCTCATTGTACTTCACACCTTTTACTTCAAACTTGATCCTGATAAAAAATTTCTACCAAAAATGATGTCGAGCAACCGTATTTATAGTTGTTTCCCATCAAAATAAGCTGACTTGTTCAAGGGTGAGCCAACATGTCATTTGGAGGAGATCATTTATTCTATTTTGTAGCTAGCTTGAAGGAGATGCTTGTGCTTGTCTTGGAGGGCTATTTGACAATTTCATCGACTCTTATACAAATGTAACATGCCTAAGAAGGGTTCTTCATACATGACATTGTCTCTCTTTGACTTTATGATCAATCCTAAGGGCTCACAATGGGAGCCATTACTAAAAATAAAATTACTTTCTCATGAAACCCATGAGACAAGAATTACAAAAATAATTTTATTTTTCTTTACATCAATTACATAAAATCACATTTACATATGTCATTATGTAGACCAAACCTAGCTACAATTTTCAACATCTTCAAGATGCAAAGGAAGAAGTCGAGTGTAGCTCTGTAGTTCTCTCGCTGACTGCAGAAATCCTAGGCTTTTTTCGCGATAATGACCCTAGAGGGGACTCCTTCCCCTCCCCAACCTCCTTCGTATGCAGGCGAGGTGACTGCCTTTTAAGATCTAGTGGCTTTCCTCCCAAAGCAAGCTCAAACCACTGAATCACAGTCAAAATTCGTAAAAAGGAATGAGGAGATCCATAATGAATGTCTGAATTTGATTAATGAGAAGTTTGGTTATATGCCTTTGTACCTGTGTATTTCTCTATCTATATAATGTTAACTTGATTTGTTGAGGGTTGCACTTGTTGAGTCAATTTATAGTAATAATTTGAATGTGTCAAGAGGGTGGTGGCTGCATGCTTTAGGAACAATTTAATTTCTTATTCAAGCATAACTTGGGGCTAAATATATTTACATGTGCGTACGGGTCAGAGATTGTGTGATGAAGGATTATTTCCATCATTGTTTGCTTATGGGTTATGTGTAAATTGGGTCGATTCTTATGTATTTCTTACCTTTGAAAATGTGTTCTTATTCCATAGATATATATTAAGAATTTTCACTTTGAAACCTCCATTGTTGTCTTGAGTCTCTTTGTGTCTTGACTCTTGTTGTGTTAGTTGAAAGCTAAGAAAGAAAGTGTCTATGCATTTTGGAGATTAGTGGGTGTCTGGGTTTTGTGTTGTGAAACCCATAATCAAATATAACACCATTGTTTGGAGGCAGTCATTCCCTTTTTGACTGGAATGTGTATGCTTCATTTGGTTTCCTTGAGGTTAGAGTTGAGAAACCATGCCTATAGTTTATTGTTGTGTTGTTGTGGTCATAGAGTGCTTGTGTATGGAGAAAACATAGTGCTTAATGTTGTTTGCACGTTGTCAAGACCATTTCAAATTTATCTTTCTCGAGTTAGAGCTATAAATCCCTGTGAAGGAGGGTGTATGAGGTCGTTTGTAATGTTAGGAAGCAATTATGGGCCATGAGTAATCGATTCTAAGAATGAACGAGTCGTTTCAACTTCCTAGAATACAAAAAGACAGAGTTTTGGGGGTGCTACAAAAATATTATGTAGCACCTACGACAAACCATTTTTAGGGTTGTGTGTGAGTTGTTGAAAGCTTGTTTTCGCCAACATGTTGTGTCATCTAATAGTTTGAATCCTATGGATTTTAATGGGGTTTGAATAAGGATTACAAATTGGGATAAAGCCCACTCATGGAATTAGGCAAATGAAATCTCCATTCTTATTTTGACTGCATATTTTAAGTAATTTTCTAAAATTCCAAAATGTGTTTAAAGAAGAGTTGTGGGTGTTGTGTTGGAGTATCCTGGGTTATGGGTAGTCAGGGTAACCCAACATGTTCCCCATCAATTATTCAGGAACAATAGTCATGTATGAGCCCTATACAAGCTTTAGCCTTAACCTAATGCTTTGGTGAGACCTTATCCCTCATGAGGATTAAAGATGCCAACACCCATACTACAATGGGTCCCATTTACTAGACACTAATGTGGATTGTTATTCGGAATTTACGACTATGGGTAAAAGTATCTTCCTTAGACATAATGGCCTGGTCTAGAGTAATATAAATCAAAGAATATACAGTTCCCCTTAGAGCAATCGGAGGATGGAAAAAGGCTTACTTGGGATCCGTCGCAAACTCTTCTCTCCTCTCGGCTTGTAAGCTCCAATTGTTATAATTAGAACCTACACATATAATTAACACAAGCCAAAGATCTACAACATCTATGTCGCAATATCCAATCACTCTATTCAATGTATCAACATAGAATTGAAATATATGAATGTAAACATAACATAACGCATATAGGAAACCGATATACTCTTTGTATTAATATGAAAAGGAGAGAGTTTACAACAAAAAATGGAAGTTGATCTTGTAGAGATCTCCCCAAGTTGACTTCTTCTTCCTTGTCACAAAGCACACCTCAATGTCACCCTAATGCATGAAGATTATGAATGTCTTAGGTTCAAAGCAACAACATGAGGGTATGATTAGTCTCCAAAAGCCAACCCTGATGTTGTAGATGGTTGTAATTTTATAGGAGAGGGATGGTAGTTTAGGAATTCTTATCCATTTACCAATATAGGCTTGAGATCCACTTAAGAGGGGAGAATGAGCTCAAGGGATAAGAGGTGAAATCTCCAAGGTAGGATTTGAAGTTCTTATCCAAGGTAAAATTCTGAAACAAGTCCTGGAAGTTTTTGGAAGAGGAAGCTTAAGGATTCTTTTTAATTTTCCCAAATTTCTAGAATCAACACACCCCCAACAAGGGACAACCTGTTGCAGATCAACATTGGTGTAGAATGAACCAACCTGTTGCTGAATGCAAGTCCCTAAGGGCTAGTATGCATTGGGCCTTAAAAACACTGATTTGAGGCAGCCGAAACCAGAAACTCAGGGATTTGGGAGAGTCATGCTTAGGGATTTGTGTAGGGATGATGACAAGGTGGTCACAAGTGTTGATTGATCCGGTTTGCAGGCCTATTAACCAGATGTGACAAAGTGGCCTATTACATGGACCTTGGCCTAAAACTAAGCCAACAAAGATTTTGAATCCCTAATATATGTGAATTCAAATTTAAACTATTTTTAAAAATAAGTTATTTGATTCATGGAAAGCTATGAATTCTAATTTTGAATTAAAATAATATAGTATAGAATACTTTTAACACAACACTATACCACACATTAAATTATAAAATTTAATGATTAATATATTATAACAAAAGATGAAACCTAAAAAAATTGAATTTTTTAATAAAATGCAATATATATAAAAAAAATTATTATAGTAAAAACATTAACAAATTATTGATAAAAGCATTATCGGTAAAAGTGATACTCTTTGTGAAAAGACATGAAACCAATACATTTTATATTAATTATAATATATTGCTATAATATATAATAATTATCTTTATATTTAATACGAGGAATATATATTTTTGGTTATGAGAGATTGCTTATATAACAAGGTTAGAAACCATTACAAGAAATACTCCTTATAAGTTCAATATATTATATACATTAATTAAAATAGAATAAGGAAAATAATAACACAATTTGTCAACTATCTAACTAACTCAATTAACAATATTATTATTATTTTTTTATAATAATACAACATTAAAAATTAAAAAATACTAAAATATTTTAATTTAGATAAAAAAATCTAAAAATTATGTAACAAACATCTCAAAGGTGATAAATCCCTCATCAATTCACATCAGATGATGAAAAATATATGCTTTTGCAAAACTTATAACTTTTTTCATTTGTAACTCAAAATTGCAAATTTAAATTTTATAACATTGTTTAAAACATCCCATCAATTGATGTTGTGTCATTCTTATCAATTCACATAACTTGACCAATAATATATATATAAAGTGATTAGTCATTAGGTTCAACTCTCAAAAGTTGGAATACAACTACAACATATACTTTAACTAGAGCATTTTTTTATTTTAATTTAAAATTATAATTAAATTATTAACCTTTGAATAATGTATTAAATATTTTTATAATTTTAATATTTAAATAATGTTTCCCATATAATTCAAACATAAATCACCATAAAATAGCAACTCAACACCTTTACACTGATTTACTTTCATTATTTTATATATATAACTTTCACATGAAGATTCCCAAAAATAATATAACGTGTAAGATCATGAGGATAATTAACACAAGCAAGCTCAAAAAATGTAGAAGCCACAAAAAAAACCTACCAACACTATTCCAAGCTAGAATGTAACAAATAAAAACTTACATCAATAATATGGTTGCTTCTATGGTTTACGTAACTAACACAATTTGATAAATAAGGCCCCACCACGTCCCGCTATATGGAACCCATTGGCCAACAAAAAGTGGGAAATTTCTATTGCAACTGCACGAGGTTTCGGTGGTTCTTTCCAAAGTTTGGAAACCCACGGCTCTGCCGTTCCCGCAATTGATGCGACTTTGCTTTCGTCTTTTGACGGGGAAAGTGAAGGCTAACTGGCCAACCTATTTTCAGAGACACCGCTGGTTTTCTCCATACCGCTTTTGGCACCATGACGGTACGGACAAACACAAAACTCAAACCTAATATAAACCGTTTCAACCATAACGTGTTTCACACTCGATTAAAGATCAAGTGGTCTGGATTTACTGAACTCATTTTCAAAAAAAGGCAGTTGGGACAGCAGGCAGTCAAAATCGGATTGCGGATTACTTTGGCAAAGCGGTATCCGCTGGCTGAACATGTATAGTAGCGAAGATGTGAAGGTGTAGTGATCCTGTGAAATGTTAGGGTTTCGAGGACTTTCCAACGAAGAATACGAGGATTTCAGAGATGTAACACTGTCATCGTCGACTTCTTTGCGAATAATTTGTGCAGGTAAGCATAGATTCCTTACCGATATGCTTTCAGAGAAAAAAATAGCCTTATAAAAAAAAATAAAAAATCGGCTGCAATTTTTGCTGCGCATCTGAAGCTTGAATTTTCAACGATTTATGGGGAATGGACATTTTTTTTCGTAGAGTCTTTGATTTTCTGTGATAGATAAGATCAAATCTGGCTCTATATTCCCGATAAATCTGGAAAAATGCGCCGACGGCTCCATGGCCCCTGCTCTAGGGTAATTAAAAACAAAATCTCCTAAATAAACTTAAACAGCTGAACTTAATGCTGATTTTTACGGTAACACTTCATATTTCCAGTAGCCGACGCCCTTTAAATCCTTGAATTTGTGAAAGTCGTTTGAAGAATTTTGCACAGCTAAGTTCTAGTAATTTAGTGGTAATTTCTCTGGCAAGCTTGCAAATTCATACGACCGAGGTTCTGAGGTGAACAATGTTCATTGCAGGTGATTGAGCTGTTAATTTAACCTTCTTTCTGTCTGGTTAGTTGACTGCTTCTTTTTCCCCTCGCCTTTCTTTTTCTTTCGCACCGTTTACGGAAATGCCAAGGGATAAGTAGAATGGAGGTTACTGCTGTTTTTTAAAGATCTTTTTTAATGGGAGATCCTTTATTATCTTGGATTTAGTTGTTTTTTAGGCTGATTTCCGCGCAGGTGATCTAAGGATCACAATCTTTGCGTTTTGCACAAGTGATTCCTTCCGATATGCACAAGTGATTCCTTCCGATATTGCTTTTTTGGGGGGGAGAATTTGGTCAACTTTACAGATTTATATTGTTTTTTATATGTAATACTGGGTAATCTATTGGTATTGACCACGCTTTTCTGTCTCTGTGGGTGCAGGTTTGCAATTTGTGTGTTTGAACAGATTGGAGATTGCCGAGAATTTCATCTGACACGCAAGTGCCTATTAGGTAATAATATCTTCACAATTAAATAAATTGATCAAAGCCTGAAGGAGCAGATCAGAGTAGACGCGAGAATTGCATAACAGAGCGTATCTGTGTTGTGTGCTTCCGGACCTTTGGTTCATCCTGAGGAATATTTGGTTCAAACACATTTTTAAGTAGGACCTTTTCCGCATGTTGTTGCCTTTTTAGCCCTTCAAGTGTTAGAGGAGTCAGGCCTTGATCTGACCATGAGTCGCCCGCATGATGGTCACTCCATGTCCTCATTCTTTGGAAATCCCTTTAGAATGTTTATTCGTAAGCGATCATTCAATTCCTCTGCAAGGGTTAATCAGATATTGAAAGGTTTCGAAACTGTTTTATTACAAAGATTAGAGCATCTCAAACTGAATAAGCCAAAGGATTTTATAGATCTGACATGGATGCAACAGGCCATGGAAGTCTTGTTCACACTGCATAGTGATCTGAGAACCTTAGTTGTGGATCTCCGGTTTCCTATAGCAAAATGGGATAAAAAATGGATTGATCAATATCTGGATGACACTGTAAATCTGCTTGATATTTGTATTGCATTGAATGCTGAAATCTCATGTCTCGATCACCGCCATCTTATAGTTCAGTATGTACTGCATTTGCTGAATTTCTCTGATGGAATGCCATCATCTGACAAGCTATTTCGTGCCAAAGATCATCTGGAAGAATTGTTAGGAGAAAAAAAGGCCGGGGAGAAAAATGATGCGTCCCAAACCCACAGGAAAATTGAGAATTGTGCTGCCATGTTAGAGGGTATGTGTAAAAGTCTTCACCTAAGGAAAGTGAAATCCTCGGCCAAGATTAGAGTTCTATTGAGGGCTATGTATGGGGTGAAGGCAACAACTATATTCATTTGCAGTATTCTTGTATCTGTCTTTGCGGGTTCTTCTGATTCATCGGTGGACTTAAGAATTCCTGATCAGTTTTTGTGGTCAGTTTCATTTATGACGTTGCAACAAGACGTGAATGAAGAAATCAAAGGTGGGTTTACCATGGGCCGTGTTACAGTTCTGAAAGAGCTGGAGAGTTTGAATGCAGCAGTTAAAAATCTTCACTTAACGATTCAGATGTTATCCCTAGAAATACCAGGAGAAAACGAAAGACGGTTTCAGCTCACAGAGGGATCGGAGCAAGCACAACAGATAAGGGAAGCAGTTCAAGAATTACAGCAAAGTGCATATTTGCTTTCCCAAGGTTTAGATCCTCTCGCACAACATGTCAATGCATTTTTCCAGGTTATTCTTAAAGGAAGAAATGCTTTGCTTGACAGCCTCAGATTTTCTGGAGATAACGACACGCAAATTGAAGATGAAGTCTCTAAAAAGTGAACAAATGGAGTTGATCAGAGACAGAAGTAGTATTTTCATGTATTTTTGGTTGTTGGATGGGTTTCCATCTGCTCCCATAAGTTACGAGTGCATTGAGGTGCGTGTTATGCTCACGGCTTACTACTGGTTTTTCAGATGGATGAGTTTTGCACCATATGTAATTGTAAGTATTGATGGACAGAGATGTGTAATCTATGAGTTCTCAAATATATGCATAATCTTTGAGTTTTTAAATATATGTATATTTTTTGTGTTTTGTGATCTCACGTAGAGTATTTTGTTTCTTCACATCCTGTCTTTGTATTTTATCGGTGTTTCAAATTGATAGGGCTTTCAAAGAATCAATATGATGTCATCTCTATATGCATATATGATGCCATCTCTATATACACATTTTTTCTTTAATCAGGTTGCATCTTGTGACAGAATCCATTATTGGGCAACATCCCTTACGGATAATTTATGGTAAATAACTGTTATTTTCTTCAATGAACTTGCATCTTGTAACAGAATTCATCATTGTGCAGCACCCCTTTGAGATATTTTATGGTAATAACTATTTTCCTTCTAATTTTTTCCTGTTCTTTTGTTTATATTTGAGCCAATGTCATTGTCTCTACTCCGAAGACACTCTTTTCACCCTAAGTGTTATTTTGGCTGATTGTGTTTTGGTCGAATATTCAATCTTCTCAGGGATAAGCCTCCCAATTTCCCAACTCAGTGATAATAATTCGGACGGCAATTGTGTTATTTTGGCTGATTGTGTTTTGGTCGAATATTCAATCTTCTCAGGGATAAGCCTCCCAATTTCCCAACTCAATGATAATAATTCGCACGGCAATTCAAACTCTTGTTAGATCGTACTCTCTGTCAATTTAAAGAAAAAATGAATTTGAAACTGAATAGTTATTGAATTACCCCTGGATATTAATTCCAGTGTTTGAATGTAGGTCATTAAATAAAGCTGCTTTCACATAAGCTAATTTTTTCAATCTAATCAAATTAAAGACCAGAGCAAACTAAGGAAATGCTAAAACATTACTAAATTGTGCATGATATAATCAGGCTGTAGGTTAGTATGAAATGGCCCATAGTTTGGTTACATTTATAAGGTGATGATTTAACGAACGGTGTGAAATTAGTCTTCATATGTATGTATATATACTATTTTTTAATTTATTTTTTTCAAGGTATTTAGAGGATGATATATATGATGATGATTAACCTCTATTAAGATCTATATGGTCTCGAGAGGATGATATATATGATGATGATTAACAACTATTAAGATCTATATTGTCTATTGGCCCTTAAGAAAGTAAGAGATTAATTATAATTCTTTAACATTTTATTTGTATGCTCCAAAATAAGTGAGAAGCATTCTCAAATCATCATAGTTTCGCTGACTTAAAAAGGTCAAGAAAGTTGGTAGTGACAAATATTTTGAAAATTAGATGGAATGTGAGTATATGATGGACAATCTAAGAGCAAATGTTTATCATCTTCAACCTTCTTATGATTGCATAGGTGATGAATTATTTTTCTTATGAAAAATAGTTTTTATTTTGTTGATATTCATTTTCTTCTTAATACTGGTTCAAATATAAAATGTTATTTTTGTTTGAGAAATTGGGGTTGATCAGAGGAATGGGCAATTGAGTCAGTTTCATACTCATGTGACATAAGGTGATTTCAACCACTACAACTAAAACCTTTAGTGTTTGTGTGACACATAGTCAATTTCAACTACTACCACCATAACATCTAGATACTTACATATACCTTTTCCACAGTTATAAATTAATCCAAAAAATTGAACTTGGAATATCATTCACATATATATAAATATAATTATGATAATATTAATTATATAAGTTTATTATTTTATTTTAGAAATTTGTAAAAATTTTTACTTAGATGATGGTATTTGCAGATCGTGTAAATTTGCTGCTAGGATTTTGGAAATAGAACTGGAGATCCTGCACAGCTGGCTGAACGATCAATTTCGTTTGGAATTCTTGAAAATTTCCTTTTAATTACTAGCACTGTAAAATAATGCGTCGGACTTTGTGAAAATAGAACACGGAACAAGGATATCACCTAATTACTGATCGGACTTTGTGAACAGAGCACAGAACAACACCCAATTACTTACTGATCCTAAACAAATTTGAATTTATAATAATAAATTCATATCTTATACGTTTATATACTTAATTAATAATAATAACACCAACAACTGGAATGCATTGGATCTTTTAAAATTTTAATTAATTTTACTTTTATAATATTACTTTATATGTTTAAACCCTTCATAATTATTATTAATAATGATCATGTTTACTGACCAACAACTTTAATGCATGGAATCTTTTAAAATTTTAATTAAATTTAGTTTTTTTAACAAGGATACAAGTTATTCGCACGCATTTTTTATGCATTTAAGATGGGAAAGGATTTGGATCCTCTTATCTATTTGTAAAGAAATAAAGAATATATAATTGAGTGACGGATATGCTAGCATAAGAAAGATAAACTCTATTCTATAGAGTTACGTATGAATTCGTTTTAGTTCGCAATGCAGTGCATCTTTAACCAATAAAGATTTAAGGAAATATTCCTTGCCATTTAATTCTATTTGTCTGTTGAACATTTTGTTTAGAATCGTTAATAAATAGTATTAGTTTTTATTACTTTTGTTAGTTTAGAAGGTATCCTCAATTTGCGTGTAGGGTATCATTATATGCATGAAGATGAGAGGGCTGATGTTTTGAGATTTAGATTTTGAGTGTTATTCTTATTTTAACTATTCAAGTTTTTTTATTTATATATTTACATATTTTTGTTTAATCATTGAGATTAGGTATCTAACATTCTTTCTTAATTTGAAGTGGTATTTGTGAGCCCAAGCATCATTTTTAATCTTTAAATTTTTCTCTTTCACGTGTTTTGGTGAAGATGTTTGCGATTTGATCATTTGTGAAACGATGTCGTAGAATAGTCTTGGTCTCTACATGATGTTGAATCAGATGATACTTTGTGTTGATATGTTTGGTTTGATCATGGAATTTGGGATTCTTGGTCAATTTAAATGCATAAGTATTTTTGATCAATAGAGGAGTAGAGTTCACTTGTTTCTTCTACAAATCTTCAAGATTTTTCTTGAGCTACACAATCTCCTTCGTTGCTTTTGCAACTGCCACATATTTTCGCTTCTATTATAACATCGAATGGAATTAACTAGTTGTGTGACTTGTAGGAGACAACTCTTGATTCAAGACTCATAACATAGGTTGAAGTAAACACTCCATTTTCCTTATCTCTATCAAAGATTAAATCAAAATATCCAATCATGCTGAAATCATCCACCTGTGAATATTTGAGTCTAAAGTCTTGAGTTCCTTTCAAGTATTTCAGAACTCCTTGTAGTAGACCGATGTTCTTCACAAGGCTTTTGCATAAACCTAGAAAGGATTCTAACAACAACTGAAGATATGGTCTGGTAGTGGTGAGGTAGATAAGATTTCTCACAAGTTGTCTATACAAATGAAAATTTGGTCTAGTAGTGGCGAGGTAGATAAGACATTCCACAAGTTGTTCATATTTAGTTGCATCCTCAAATTCATTTCCTTATTTATATGAGCTTCAAATTTTGTTCCATTGGAGGTGGACAAAGAATTGCATTTAGCCATGCCAAATTTGTTCAACAATTCTCCAATGTACTTCTTTTGAGAAAAGAATATATACCTTGGATGTTGGGCCACTTCAATGCCCAAGCAGTAATGTGTCTCAAATCTGACATTTCAAATCTTTTCTTCAATTCTTTCTTTATGGATGCAATATAATTTTCATTATTCCCTGTTATTAAACATATTATCTACATATTCACAAGATATACAACAATTTTGCCAACTTTCTTGACAAATAAAGTTGCATCATCAAGATTAAAGTGTTTAAAATTTAATTTTAGAAGATGCGGAATGAATTTTTCATACCAAGTTTGTGGTGTTTGTTTTAGGCCATACAAGGATTTGATGAGTTTGTGTATTTTATGTTCTTATTCCTTCACAACATAACGTTTTGGCTTAAACATAAAAACATTTTCTTTCAAGGCTCCCTTCAAGAAAGCAATATTTATATTCATTTAATCGATTTTCCATCCATTATGAGTTGTCAAAGCAAATAGAGTTTGGATGGTGACCCATTTTTCTATGGGGGGCAAAGGTCTCTTCATAGTCGACACCTCTTTCTGTGTAAATCCTATTGCCACGAACCTTGCTTTGTGCTTGTCAAGTGAACCATTTTATTTATACTTGTTTTTGGAGACCCACTTGCAACTAATTGGTTTGGTTCCAAATGGAGGTCCAACAACTTCCATGTTTCATTCTTTATGACAACATCATACTCGTGCATTGTTTCTTTCATTCATCAGGATAAACTTCTTTAAAAGAGGTTGGTTCAAAATTAGTAGACAATTTTAATTCACAATCATAAGAAACATCCATATCATCAACTGAATCAAGATCATCTACATCACGTCCATTTTGTCAAATGGAACTTCTAGCTCTTGCCTTTCCGACCTCATCAAAGTGAACACTTTTGAGCCATTTTGGGGGACCTTTCTGAGATGTTACAAGATGCTTTGTTGATTGATATGGGGTTGCATCAAGGTTTAACTATCCAATCCTCTCAATCACATCACTTAAAGAGTCTTTCTGATTTGAAGGAGTGGTCAAAACTTCATGAGGGGGAGAAAATGTTTCAAAAGGAGAATCCATATATTGATCTAAGATAGGGTCCCCCATTCAAGATGTGGAATATCATTATCAAATTCATGATAATTTTTTGCATGATTGAATCTATCCAAATGATCAAATTGTCGCTCAACAATATTGCCAGTCTTGGAAGATTCAAGAAAGACCACATCTCTAGACAATATAAACTTCTTATTTACCTCATCATAGAGACAATATGTTTTGTTGGTATCTAAATACCCCAAGAAGATGCAATTTCAAGTCTTTGCATCGAACTTGCTTCTTTGTTCCTTAAGAATCAAGGCATAGTAGGTGAAACCACAAATCCTAAGATGCCTTACTAAAGGAATGTGGCCACGCCACATTTCATGAGGTTGGTTATTAAGAGCATGAGATGGACATTTATTTTTTATATATACTACACATAGAATTGCATCAACCCAAAACATCAGCTTTACATTTCTTGTAAACATAATTAACTGAACCATATTTTAGATAGTCATGTTCATTATTTCAGTTACACCAATTTGTTGAGGATTGTATGGCACAATTGTTTGATGTTGAATCCCGTGTTGGTAAATATAGTTTTCAAAGTCATTAGAAGTATATTATTTTCACTTATCAGTATGAAGATAGCCAATTTGTGAATGTGCGTCATTTTAAATCCATCCATGGAAGTTTTTGAAAGTTCCAAAAGCTTTTGATTTACTTTTCAACAAGTATACCCAACACATTATGTTGTAATCATCAATTAAAATCATCATATATTTATTTTCATTTGCAAAAAGGACATGCACAGGGCCACAAAAATCAGAATGAATCAGTGCATGTTTTCTATGTCTTTTGGAAGCAAAACCATGAAATGGATATTTGCTATGTTTTCCTAGAATACAACCATCACATGACTTCCATTTCCTTGGAATAGTTGGCACCATTTCTTTTCTACAAACAAAGATTATTAAGGGTGGAAGACATTGTTGATTTTTTCAGTCTTCTTAACTGATAATTAATTCTAATAATATTCATCTAAGTTCAGTAGTATACACATTTATCATAAAGCAATTACGCAGTAGATCTTCAACAATAAAATAGTAAAATCATAAAGAGAGCCAAACAAGAGACACGAGCATTTACCCTGGGGAAACCCACAGGGGGGAAAAACCCAACAACCTTTTCCTTAGAAAAATTATTTAGTTCAACAAAGATACATCTAATTCTTCTAGTCAAATAGAAAGTTAAATTGACCAGCAATGTAGCCTTGGTCAAACCTGGGCCAACTAGTGCTCATGACCAGTCACAAATCTGCCCAATACCCTTGACTTGATATGATCTGATAGGGATGGAATTCGGCCTCCTACTATGCACAAGAATCTCGTTCCTGCTACTATGTATGCCCAAAAACTATCTTCGATTTGTCCTTCCTTTGCCTCAGATTTCTCCAATCCTTAACCTTTGATTGAACATTTCTTTCTGCCCTAGATTCGACTTCTTCTCTCTACGTCAGATCCAAATTTTTCTCTATTGAGGAGAGAGAATGGCCTATATATAGGCATTGCAAGAGCTCGAATGGGTGTCTCTTCACTAAAGCCAACTTCATCTTTTGGAATGTTGACTTATCATTTGAAGCCAAAAAACCAACATTTTGAAATCCAAAACTTCTCTTTTGAAACCAACATGAAGAACATGTCTTAAATTAATTATATTTCAATGACTAAAGTAAAAATGACATGAAGAACATGTTTTACCTGATTAAAAGGCTAAAATATTAATTATGAAGACCAACCATAGCTAGAAAATTCAACACTCTCTCTTAGCTAGGAAGGTATCCATAATCGCTATCTAGATGTTCTTTTGTTGACAAAATTCTCTAAGAAAAATTTATAACAATTCATCATCAACATCAACATCAACATCATTTAATTACTTGGTCAACAACTCTAGCACATGGTAAATCAACAACATCAACTAGTTACTATAATTATAATCAGTACCTTTGATCTCTGGTGCATCATCACCATAATCCTGGTTGGTACCCCTGACACATGGTACAACATTACAATCAACTAGTCCCCATATTTCCGGTCCCTCTCACACATGGTATACAGACTAATATTCGTTCACCATCATTCTGATCAATATCTGGCTCATCGTGAATCTCCAAAGGCCTCACTCTTCATGAGTAATTCCGGGCTCGATGCTAATTTTGCTCACTCAACCTGTCTGGAGAGTATAAGCTTGATGTTGAAAGACACCCACTCATATGAGTGATTATGGGCCTCTACAACTATTCTTCCTAATTACGGTCAACATACTTGACACAAGAAGAATGACTTTGCTCTACTGGATCATTCTCCCTAATTCCAGTCAACATACTTGACACGAGGATAATGTTTGTCCCTGATGTTATCTCATCTACACTCTGGACCATTTTCCTTGATTATGGTCAACCTAACCTATGGAAAATGATTGTCTTGGATGCTACAATTTCATATGTCACTCTTGCTGAGAGAGATTCTCAATCACTCCAAGATTTTCCTTGAAGTATACAAACATCATCCTGGGATAGAGGCTTTGTCAGTAACCTGCTTGATTGTAGAGTAGTATTGGATCCATACTGCTTCCTTTTGTGTGTGTCTATATATATATATATATATATATATATATATATTATATATATTAGCCTTAATCAAACGATTTTCTTTTACATACACTGCCCGATTTAAAAGCATGAATATCAAGCCCATAACCTCAATAGTGAGTAGGTAGAGGTTGCATACATATAATCATAAATCTATGATTTGTCAGTTCAATATATATATATGAATTGAAGAATTTTAATGACATCCATGGGACCAAAAATGGTCTAAGGGACCCAGATATCCAACCCACAAAGCATCATACAATCAATTTTTTCTCCATAACAACCCTCTTGGTGTGAATCATGATCAAAAATTTTGTCGTCTTGTGAATATTTCCTTCCATAGATAGCTCACACAAACTGTTCACTTTTAGGTCGCTTCTGAATTGGCTACGAATGTCCTTACAGGCAGGACACTCCATGATGAAGTGCCATTCAGTTTCAACCAATCCTTCCTCACAAAAGACTCAAGTTCTTTCTTCCCACTCTTCCTTGGGAACTACCCATCTACCTATTTCGCATCTAAGATGGTGGGATCCATTCCTTCGCTGCACTATTAAAATTTTATCCTTTCCCTTGATTGTGGCACTCAAATAGGTGTTATCATTATGCAACCATGGTTGGTTGAAATTATTGACATATATCATTTTTTTACGGCCAACTTGTTTTTCCCACATGGCGGTCCTGAATTTTTCAAGTACCCAATTTTTTATTTCCACTTTAGAATTAGGACATTCCTGCCAATTGATTCCCCATTTTACCATCCACTTGTCATTCTGCTTCCTCCAAGTTTTTTTCCTACACTTTAATTCTTCTGCCACGATCAACTTAGGCCACCAGTGTTCATCCATGCCATCCACCTTTTTAAATACGTTAACAAATGGATGATTGCTAAAGCTTCCATCGGAAACAAACCTGCGTTCGCTAGCAAGATCTCATATGGGACAGTCGATCTGACTTTAAGGTTACTAGTGATCAAGTGATTTTGAATTCTTTCTACCTGTCTCCATTTATTGTCTAACATGCTTCTTCCCCAAACTTTGCACCCATAGAGGAAAACCGAAGTAACTAACAATCAAAAAAGAGTTTTCTTGGTTTTCCAATCCTATAATTTTTCTTTCTTGCATATATTCTGAAGAAGGTAAGAAGCTCTACATCCCCCTTGAATCATTTCAGTTTTGTATGTCTCCCAATTGAGCCCGTTATGAAAAACAATTCTTAGGTACTTGTACTTTTCCACTAACTCTAAGGATTTTCCCTCAAAAATAAATCTAACTTGTTTTTTCCGCTTCAAAGAGAAGATCATGACTTTAGTTTTGTTATTATTTACTTGCATCCCCACCTCTTGACAGAAGAGATCTAATGCCTTCAAATTATCTCTCAAACCATAAGCATATTTTACGATTAGAATAAGATCATCTGCATACAGAAGAAAATCACCACATATCCTGCTAGTTGAACCCCCTCTCCATTAGTGTTGTTCACCCATTCTTCTAGCTTATCAATATATAGACTGAAAAGTGTGGGGGAAAGAGGGAACCCTTGCTTAACCCCTATGTTACTACCAAAGCATTCAGAAAAGCCTTCCTTAGTTCTGATTTTAGTGCTAACTTTCTCGTAAAGTTTATTCACAACTGCTCTATACTCCCTTGGAATTATGAGTTCTTCCATTCTTCTTTAGAACTTATCTCTATGGACAATGTCAAAAGCTTTCTTAAAGTCAACGAAGTAGCAAAAGGCCTCCTCGCTTGGATGTCCAAAAAAATTTCGATGAAGTGCCTAAGAGTGATGCAACGATCAATGGTAGAGTTCCTTGGCCTAAAACTAGCTTGCCCTTTTTCTTTTTTACCCTCTTTTTCTGCCCAATTGTTGTTTCTACGCTCCAACATGCTCCCAAACAATTTTCCAAGAAGAGGATTGACCATAGTACTGCGGTAATTAGCAGTGATTTTCCAAGGAGAGGACTAACCCCACTTGACCTCCTCCACTAAAAATAAATCAGTTGTAGAAATGATTATAGGGGGATTACTTTTCTGTTGATCTCTCTTACAGAGGAGCTTCACATAATCTAACCATTGCGACACTAATATATTATTATTTGTTTTCTTTGTCTTTTGTTGTAGCTCCTGCCAAAAACCTTTGGGGTTGTTCTTTCCCAAAGCAATTAATTCATTCCTTCTTGCATCCATGTAACTTTATTTTTTAGTTTTAGTCATAAATGTATACTTCTTCTGGGTTTCACTATTTGTCTCCTTCTTAAGTGACCTTTAGCAACCTTGCATTCTTCAGCATACCAAGGATTAGTTGGAAAAGTGTTTGAGACCTTCTTCTTAAGCCGAGATCTTTTGCACACCTCTACAGATTTGTGGATTAGAGGGATCAACATACTGCTATAAAATCACTCTGTTCATGTACTATCTTCTTTGACATCTATGTTGTTTTTTGTCACCTGAAAGTGTTGTTCCAGAGCCGCAACAAACAGATCTTGATTTTCTTGGTTTATGAGGATTCTTCACTTGCATGCGCTTTCTTTTGAGATGGTTGGGTCTACACTTCCTGTAGCTCACTTGTGTGCGTGTCAAGCTTAATAAAGAGATGCAGATGGTCTAAGTTCATCTCAATAGGACAAGTTGCAATCCCGAAATCCGACAAATTGCAAATCAAGCTCTGGGAGCATATCACGTAGTCCACCACACTTTGACCATTGTATGTTTTACATGTGATTCCCAGGATCTTGGACAAGCATTGATTCCATTGCAAATAACCATGTCATAGAGGCTACATAAGCCTAACAACTCAATTCCAAAGTAGGACACTCTCCCATTCCATCTTGAGAGGTCTATGTCCATGCATGATCCTCAATATTTTCTAACCGAGGAAGTGTAGGTTTCAACCCTGTACAAAAACTAACTGCAGACGAATTCTAAAATCAGAAAATAAATAATGACGAGAATATAAAACAAATACACATATATTTTTCCTTGGATCCCAGAACCGAGACTACCAGATTGATTTTTTCATTATGTTCCTTTCAATGTTACAATACATATATATACATGTTGAAGCATTCATAAACCCCAATCTATTAACCTTGGATTAGAACATAATTGTAGTTCCGTTGACTGGATCTACAAAATACCATGACTAGAAAACCATCATGCCCGAAACCATGTGCAAAACCCATGCACAAAACCATAGGTAGGTCCTCCCACCTAATATAGGTAGGTTCTCCCACAAAAATTCCCTGAGGCGCTTCCCTAGACTCTGTATAGGGAAGCTACCCCCCCGAAACCCCTCGACTATGGGGGTTACGCCCCCCCTATGACCCCCTGCTGCACCTGCACCAACAAACATGGGGGCTAATGCCCCCCCCCCCCCCTACCGTGCTTGCAACTAGTCCCCAATTAACACTATATCTCCTAATATCCTTAAGGTAGATATATCTCTTTTCAAAGCACTAAAAAGGCCTTTGTTATCTAAATTTGTCTTCTTGTAAAACTTTGAGTTTTTTGGGGAAAAGTAACATGCAACCAACATGAATGTTACTTTGTTGTTAGTTATACTCAACCATATAAATTGATTATTTGGATCTTCTTTTTCCACTTTAGTTATTCTTCCCCACGATTCTCTTATTCAAATTGTGATCCCTCCTTGCCCTTTGCCTGTTCCTGTTTCTTCATTCCACACTAAAACCTTGGTGAAACCTTCATATTCTAGAACCTTGCAACCCTCATGCTCATGGGTTTCTAAAAGGATAATGATGTCTTTCCCTTCTGCTATGGGCCCCAAACTTGGTCCTCTTCTCCATGGAAAACCTCTACAATTCCAACTTACCATGTTTAGACACTCTCGGGGGCCCCCGAATCCCTATTTTTTATTTGTTAAATGCTTTCTGATTTTGGCTTTCCCATTTTTCAGCCATGCCCACTTTCCTGCTTCTCTTGATAATTCCACTTTCTCTCATTCCTTCCTTCGATCTTCTTGTTGGTCCCATGTCAAGTCATCATCTAGATAAATGTGAGTGCCTCTAAGTAGCCCCCTATTTTTTACGATAGTTATTTTGTCTTTTGTGCTTATTAAAGTAACTCTCACATGTCTATTCCTTCTGCTTTTCTTATTTCCTACCTATCCCATTTGCTTGTTGGATATAGCCTATCCATTTCAATTCGTCCCTAAGAAAATCCCTTGTTAAAATATATGTTGTCTCTTTCTCTCCATAATCTTTCAAACCTTTGATGATGAAATTTGTGGCCTTGTCTTGTCTATATTTTTATTCTCTCATTTGTCTCTCCATGGTTTCTTTTTGCCCAACCAATGTTTCCTTTACTATTTCAGCCCAAAGTTTAGCCTCTTCTATTTGTTGTCTTATTTTGCTTTCTTTCATTTCATTGTTTACAATTGTTGACTAAAGCTCTTCCATCTGAATTTCTTTGTTAGTTGTCCTTGTCCCTGTGTTTTTTTCCTTTACCACTTTCGCTTGCTCTAATTCTTGTTTCATTGTGACCAATTCTTGCTACCCTCTTTCCATACTACTTTGTAAGTTTATTACCTGCTCTTTGAGGATCTTGTTTTCCTTTCCAAGTTTCTGATTGACCTTCAGAATTTCTTTTAACTTAATATCATTGAATTGAACTTTTAGCTCAACAAATTCAATTATTTTCTTCATGCTCATGAATTCGCAAACATAGATCTCAAATGACCATAACAATGGAGTGGTTGTGAGGATGTATGTTTCCATGTTTTCTTCTTCTCTATTCGTTGGTGTAACTTTGCTTTCACCCTACATTGGACTAAACCCCTCGTGTGTAAATAAGATCGCCTTATTTTTACTGTTTTTACCGTTGAAAGCCTTATATACTATTGGAGTGATTTTACCTATGTATATATGTATATACATGATACACAAACCATCTACCCACATACATGTGATTCACAACATGGAAACTGAAGTCTCATGGTGTGGGCCTACATGCCAATTTGGAAGTATGTGGCCATTTCAATATTATTTTTAGCTCCTATCATGTAACCTTAGGAATTCAACACCATTATCAACAATGTTACACAAGAAATATGATATGCATATTTTCATAACTTAAGGATTACGAGAAATCTGATTAGATTTTGATGTTCGAATTAAAGGTTTCATGAATCATGATATACATTTTATGAGGTCGATACCCCTAAAAAATATTACTTCCACGAGAATGTTACGAATCTCTCGTACAACTTTTTGGGTCCTCATGTCATCAAGGATTCGATGCATATTCAAGATCCATCCAATATAATGAGTCAGTGCTCATTGTTTCATTGCATCCACCATGTATTAACTTGTTAATCCACGTGAACGACACCCTTATTAATATTTATATGTATATGAAGCATGTATAAAGAACATCAACATATATATCGTTGCATTCAAACAAATAACCAATCCTCAAACTGACATATCTTTAATTTAGAAATATTAACCATTATTCCTACATCAGAGAATAAAATAACACTTGTATTTAAGCCTCCTATGTGAATAGTGATTCTGACAAACCTAAATCTAATTGTGGAAACCACTGTGGACTGCATTCACATAGGTTTTTATGAATATATGCACATTGTATGTGGAAGACGTAAATAAAAAATTCACAGTAATGAAGCATCAATATCGGGAGCTCATTTCTTTAGCTGAGTAACTGCATACAACCAATGCAAAAGCAGTTCAACAACATAAATATATAGCTTCATAACATACATTATATAGAACAATATTTTTCTTGGATTCAAATTAAAGATGGGAAATGCAACTCTCCACTCAACTTTAGACAATTGCAACCAAGCTACTTGCAGTTGTCACACTCGATCCAAATTCCAGGGACTGGAATGGTTTGCTTCAAGGATGAAACCAAATAGCAGTCAACCACGAATCGAGAGGCTTGTTGCCTCTACCCTGAAGTGTGTGTGTGTGTGTGTGTGTATCACAAAGATTCTCATAATGGGAATCCAAAATCCTATTCCATAATAGATCAAATGAGCCCAAGACATTCAAGAGTTTTCCTTTATTAGTGATCTAGGGACTAATGCTCCACCCCAAGCGATCAAGGGACTCTAAAGAAGCCCTTCTCCACCCTTGAGTCCCATGGAAACCAAATTTTATCCCCGCCTGGAGGAGTCCCTCTTATGCTCCTAAAACTCAATCAAGATATTTGCAACCTCTCTGATAGCCGAGACATGCCATAATTTCCTTTGTGTTGATGTCAATGTCTACAAAAATGGCTCTAAACCCAACTATGTGCAGGCTTCTTCTCTTATTTCCTCTTTTTGTGTTATGTGCTCTACTACTCGAGAGGTGGCATTGTTTTCTACCAAGCTTGTTCACAAGGGTGTTATTTTGTCCCTTTTCCCCAGTTGTGCCATTCTCCTTCGACTCTCATCTAGTTCGTGACGCTATATTTTTCCTCTCTATAGTGCTAAAATTCAGAATCTGGAAGGAAGTGTTGTGCATTGCCTACTTGTTTTTTTCTCAAGTGGGCACAATTTTCCTTCTCCCCTTAGGATGTGTGCTCCTGCATGAGTGAATGGGGTTCTTCCCTCCCGTTGACACCCTGTACCCCTTTCTGAATTTATTTTCCCTTTTTTTCTTGCTTACGCAACCTCTATCCCCTTCAATTCGTCTTGTCTTCTCCCCATGTACCTATGTAGTCCAACGTTTTCATTTAGTTTCTTGTCCCTTTTTTTATTGTCTCCTTTTCCAAGCAATATGGGCTTGTGTACTTCTATTGAAGCCCATAAATTTTGAAACATCAATGCTATTAAACCACAACTACCAACCTTCAATGGTTGTCCCTCAATTTAGATTTTTTTCCTGCAACAAGTAAACTGAATATCCCAAGAAAAACCATCCTCGGTTCCCTAGATTTTTCTAGACCTTGAAGGATGAGAAGAAGAAACTTTTGAATGGATATTTGGAAATGAAACAACTAACAAAGTGGAGGTGCTATCCCATCTCATGGGAATAAGACTCGTAAGAGATAACAACATCAATTCAATGACAATCATAGGCGACTCAACAATATTAATTGAACATATGGTTCAAAAGAAGGATTTCAACAAGGTAAATTTGTCCCAAGCCATCAAACACATTTCAAGTACGACCCTTCCCCTCACTGATTATCATAACAATATCCCTTTATGATCCTTGAGGCCCAATTACTTCTCATTATCTCTCTCTGTACTCCACAATCCTCCCACAATAGTGATCCGGATTTAAACAGGAATGCAACAAATTACAGAGATAACCATAAACACTGATATGCAGTAGAAATAATACTTCATTTCATTAATGTAAAATACTGAAATGTGCTTACAAACAGTGATGGAAATAAACCAGCTAGTGCAATGGTAGCTTATCTCTGAGAAGAGATATGGTGGCTACATGCCTCTGAACTAGGTTACAATGAGGCTCGAAGGCCTATTTATTGTTAAGAAACAATTGAAAACCCTTAACATCCCAAAACCTAACCCTAGAAGATGAAACACCAAATTGTGGACCCCGTTTGGGTAAATTGGTACATCAATTTCCTAGGGTCGTAACTTTGGCATACGATCTCCGTTTGACGCGTACAATAGCTCGTTAGAAAGATCTATCTGAGCACTACCACTTTGTGAAGGGAAACATCAATCCATGGATCCATGTTGCCCCCCAAATTTCCCAAAAAATGTCGTTTAGGGCCTCAAAACGGCTCCGAAAGTTCAGGACCCGAAAAAAAGTGCTAAAAATAGTAAACTGTGCTACAATTTAGGAAACTGAAAAAACTGAAAGAGACAGTTGTGGGGGTCCAA